>LBNU01008931.1:60172-72454 GCA_014162995.1 Artemisia annua
ACCTAAACCGTTTCACAAGAAACGTATATTCTATAAACTTTAAATGATATGCATTATCTTTTCCTAATATTACTCATGCATATCCTAACTACATTACATAATACGCGGTTTAACTATATCCGCAGAAACTAAATATGCTGAAACTATGTTTTCAGCAGTATCACATCTTCAGCAGAATCTGTGTCTTTAGCAGATTCCTTCAGCAGTAACCATCAGTAGAATTCTCACTTAGCAGAATTCCCAACAATCCTCCCCTAATCTTGAATTTGACAGGGTTAAGTTCAAGATCCCTTGATAGATCAGTAATCACAATAATGGAAAGAGGATTGTCTTCAAACATCAGCAGCAAAGAAGCAAAATATCCACATCTCTATGATGAAGCAAACTTGGCTCTAAATCTTTGCAGCAACCAATGACAGAATGTACATCAAAACAGATTAGTTTCATACTATTCTCATCACATCCAGGTGTGTTAACTCCTGTGAGAAGTGAATCATTGAAAATAATGGATTTGATGTCTCTTTACCAATAGCCATCACTACTGGAGTAGCTAAATGTTTGAGTTCAAAAACCATGGTACACTGATAACCATATGATTTTTAGTAAATCATCAACTATAAACGGATTTGAGTTGTCTTTACCTGTAGCCGTTTGCTCAGGACTAGCCAATTCTTAAAGGAAATATCCTTGGTGAATTGATAACCAATATGGATTTCCACTGCCTTTACCACAAGCCATATACTTATGGGCTAGTCAATTCTTTGGATTTTCACAGAATAAGATCCATGGTGAATTGATGACCATTCAACTCTCAACAATGAAGCATGGGTGAGTTAAGTACCCTATGGTTTTGAGCAAACCATTACAGCTATCAACAGATTTGATGTGTCTTAACCAAAGCTGTACCCTTTGGACTAGCCAACTCTTTGATAGACAAAGAAAGAAAGTCACATCAGGTGAGTTGAGAACCATCAATAGAGTTACTATACAACAAACCTGCAAACAGTTAGTACAATAAAACACATTTTTTTTAATACTAACAAGAAATAAAAGAAAAATATACAACAATTACCCCAAAGAAGTATCAATGGTGACTCCATGCTGTGATTTCATACCCATTTTGAACTGGATACTTTTCCTTACAGCTTTAACCAATTGCTCACCATGAGTCATGTCATTGCCACACACATCACAAGGAACAAGCAGCTTCATCTCCAACATTTGATTCAGAATCCTTAGAGAGATGGGATAGGTAATCTCAGCACACATGTAGAGAACCTTGCCAGCATCAGTAGACAACACATGAACATTGGGTAGAGGATAAAATTTCCAATTAGAAACCTCCCATCTTGACTGTCCCATCCAAACATCAAAGCCTCTACTAAGATGAAAATTTGAATCAAACAACACAATTAAATCTCCTCTCAAATACATACCACTCCCAGTAGGTTCTTTGTTCTTATAAAAGGAGGTGACCCAAATATACATATTCAGCAGATCCTGTCTATCCACAAAAGTTAAAATTTCAATAAGAAAAGAGAAATACTTAACTGTACCATCTGCTCTGTGGATAACATTGATGTCCTGATCCTTGTATTGAACTGGTAGAACCTCCCAACTAACCAAAGGGACATGAGAAATAGGATCTTCACCATCATCTTCCTCAACCTCAATATATTCAGAATCATCTAAGGGAGTAACCAAACTTGTAGGAGGTCTCTTCCTGCCCTGAGTCTTTCTTCTTGTGGCAGTAGAAGATGCATCAGTAGTATCTGGCTCAGATGAACTTGAGTCGAGTCAGGAACTGAAGTGTCAGCAGGAACATCTGTAGATGCTTCAACAGGAACAGATTGCTCAGCAGGATCTGGAACTGCTGAAGTTGTCTTAGCATGATCTGGAACTGCTGAAGTTGTTTCAGCAGGAACAGATACTGAATCATCAGCATCCTTAGGCACATCAATAGTAGCTCTAGCCTCTGTAGCCCTTGCAAGATCAGCCTTGTCATCTTCTAGCATCTTCTGAATAGCTTCCTCACTTAATATATCCTCCATAATTTGCTTCTTTGTTCGTTGCCTAGTAACTGGTCCTGTATTAACCATAGGAGCCTTTCCCTTATCAGGTAGACCAGAAGATTCAGCAGGATGAGGTGTATCAGCAGGAGTCTCATGTGTAGACTTCAGCCGTTTAGAAGGTGGTTCCTCAAGTGTTTGCTGAACAGAACTCTTCTGGCGTAAAGACATAATGTAGTTATAAGCACTCACCAGTTTATCATGAGGCATATTCCAAACCTTGGCTTTAGTCCATCCAGAATTAAACACAGCTGGACTCATATTTTTCACCACCACTCTCATAGTATGAGTTATTTCAGCTTGAGTGGGAGGTTTGGCCAATTTAGCTTTGGTTTTCTTTGCATCCTCTTCTTTCTTCTTTCTCCTTAGCAAGGCAATAATGTCATCAGTGGTAGCATTATCACCCATTAGATCCCTAGCAAGAGGAGCATTGGAAGCAATTTGAGCTCCAATATTCATCCAGTCATTCTCATCAAACTCAGCTACCCTGGCATCCAGCTCTTTTCTTCTTTCTGGTGGTAAGGTAGACACATAAGTAGCCTGCACTCTGTCAACCTCTGCATTTAGCTTTGCCTGTTCTTGTTCAGCCAAAGCTTGACTCTTCAGAAGCTCCTCATGTATCTGAAAAAGTCTCTCTTGGGCAAGTACTTCCTCCTTAGTGATCTCATCTGTACCAAGATCCTGATCTACCACATGAATTTGAGCTTGTTCAGTAGCCTCAAACAGCTTATCAGCAGAAGAAGGTGCAGCATCATGAATCTTTGGAGAAGAAGGCTTTGCAGGTTCAGCAGATGCAGAAACATAGTCAGAAGTATCAAGATGATCAGGAGAAGGCAACTTGACAGAAGTATCATCATGATCAATATCCATGAATTGAACACCAGCATCAGCAGCACCAGACTGCTCTTTTGGACCTATACTTGGACTCAGCACCTTAGGAGTGTCAGCAGTTGCAGGTTTTGGAGATGGAGAGAGTTCAACCTCTGTAGCTTCAGCCAACATATGAAGAGGATCAAGAGAGGCAGATCCCTTTGTTGCAGTCGCAGCAGGAACCTCCAACTCATCCTCTGAATCAACCACAAATTTTCTTTTCTTTTTGTTTGCCAGTTGAGCTTCCAAAACCTTGACTCTCTCTGTCAGTTCACTTATTTGACCCCCAAGATTTGTTTTGGTCTGCATTAACTCTCTTTCCAAGTCACCAACTTGTGCAACATACCTGTTTAGCAACTTATAGACAGTGGTTAGTGAAATGGGGTCCTCAGCTGTACCATCTGGTTTACCAGAGGTTTGGGGAGCTTCATTGGACCTGTTAGGAGACATATGAACATCATCACCAGTAGTGGTGGTATCAATCAAGACCTCTCTAGCTGGGCTAGAAGTCTGAGGTGCAGTGAATATTGGTGTCTCAGTATTAGGTTCAGTAGCAAATGTGTCTAAGAACTCATCAAAATCACCAAACTGGTCAGTCAAGGGTGTCTGTTCTACATTCCTAGGGTCAGCAGATCCTTCACCAGCATTAGTGGCTGGTTCCAGAGGATCAGCAGAATGCTCATCAGGAGCAATAGGCCTAGGAGAAACCACCTGCTGTTCATCAGCAGCCACTGAGGTTGAAGCCTCAGCAGCATGAGATGTACCAGCAGCATCCTTAGCTGCGGATGCATTTGCATCAGCAGCTTCAGGAATAGGTGGAATACCACCGTCAGCAGCATGAGGACTAGGTGGATTATCACCTTCAGCTGCACCAGCATTGTCACCAGGAGGCAACATAGCTGGAGGTAGAGGCCAATGGGTGCCAGAAAATCCACTTTCCATGTTTGAAAACACTTTAGAAGCTATTTCATTAACAGGTGTGTGTGTTCTATCTACTGTTTCAATACCTATGATGATTTGAAGAAACCTAGGGTACATATAAAATTTATTCTTAACAGCCTGAATATTACTAATCATGCCCCTAAAAATATATCTAGAAAAATTAAAATTGGTACCCTTGGATATATTAGCAACAGCACAAGCCACATGAGTAGAGAATTGATCCAGACCTCCTGTCTTATTACTCATGCACTTCAACAAGGTATGCACCAGAAACTTCCATTTTGGGCAAAAGAGCCTCTTCTTCCACACCTTGCCATCCCCTTGATAACCAATAGCTCTCAACGCTGGAAGTATCACAGACTTATCTTCATGATATTCACCATCCGCATCTTTTAATTGAAGTTTGCTGCGGATCAAGGACTCAGTGACCACATACTTTTTCCCATCAATCCAAGCAACAATTTCAGTCTCAGCTTCTGCTATCACAGCCGAATTCCAAAATTGTGCGACCAATGATTCACACACTAGATCCGGACAATGTGTCAGAGCAAAGTGGAGATTAGACCTCTTCAAGAAATCTACCATAGGTTCAAATACTTCTTTTCCTTTAACTTTACCCAGAAAAGCAATTAGGTTGTGGTCACTTTTAAACACAAGGTTTGCCATAGTGGAATTATGAGAAAGAAATGATCTTGAGAGGTTAGAAATGGGTTTGAATTTATAACGAGTGGGATGTAGTTATTTTGGGGTGGGATACACACGATTGGTTATATAAAGAAGTTACCAAGAATCGTGGGGGTTAGTTGACAACGAATCTTTAGAGAATCGTTTGACTAATTTTGACTTTATAACATACCCAAAATAAAACACACTTTTTACCCATCAGCAGATTGGTAAGTCAATCCGTAGAATCCCATGGTCAATCCGCAGTATCTATAACAGGCTGTCATCCACTCCCACCTTTTGGAACTGACGCTTCATTAAACGTCTTAAAAGCCCAATCAGTTTTATAAATACCTCTCAAATCATACTTAATCATAATCAACCATTGAGTAACCACTTTTACACCCAAAATCACACCATGAATATTATATACATATCTTCTGATTCAGATTCATCAGAGCACAATGATCCACCTCCACCACCACAACCAATGCCTATTCCACCACCACAACCAATGCCAGTGAGAAGAATCCATGGTTGGAGAACCAAGGAAGAGGCACGCAAACGTCGACATGATGTACCAGCTCCTCCTCCTCCACCAGCACCACCAGCACCACCTCTACCTTTTCCATCCTCTGACTCAGATACATCTGAGTCAGATACCTCTGAGTTGTTGTTCTATGAGGATGTCAACGAAGGACCTTCTGAACGTCCACCTCTTTCAAAGCTTCTATCAGAGGAGATGGAGCGTGTTGTGGCTGGGATGAGGCTAATTCCAGTTCCTCAATATCACAAGAGATTGGAAAAACCACCTCCCCAAGTATTGGGGCTTGTTTGTAAGAGGCTATGGACCCCTGAGACAAAGCCCAAAGATGTGGAGAAAGTGCTGAAGAACATGAGAGATGGTGAAGGCACTTCTGACCCCAAGGGTAAAGGCAAGAGGAAGATGGATTAGGTTTTAAATTGTGTTTTGTTTAGATGATAGGATCAATGTATCTTCCTTTTTATGAACATGAATAAAACTCTGAACTTTTCTTTCATAGAAAGTCATTCATGAATGTATGCATATTGTAGATACCTCTGAAAAGATAGAATAATGTTATCAGCAGATACCACAATCAGCAGAAACTCCTATCAGCAGGAACTGGTTTCCGCAGGAACCATGCAATCCGTAGAATGGGCTACAGTAGTATGATATTAATTATCTGTTCCCACCTAACTATCATTAAACGCTGTTGACTTTGACTTTTGCCTATAAAACAGATCCAAACTTTCATCAACCCTCATTCCTCAATTTTAATCCTAAACCATGTCTTCCAAAACAGAGATCATCGATCTAACCTCTTCCTCATCATCATCATCATCTAGTGATGGTTGGAATACATACTTTCCACCCATTAAACGACCCAATACACATCCAGTAACTACAAACCAAGGAGGCAAAAGAAAGCATGAGATGGGGGAACCAAGTCAAACCCCCATTCCTGCTGGTTCTGATTCTTCTGACGATTCAAACCCTTGGATAGGTTATCCTGCTTCAGATAGAGACCTAGTCTCTCCTTTTCTCTTTACCTCGGATGAGGAATCTTCCGAGGATGAATATGAAGATCCCTCCTTTCTTCCTCCTTCCACACCTGAAAGACCACAACCAAGGTCTAGGAAGACTAACCCTCCACTTCCAAAATCAAGAGAGGTGGTTCTTGGTCTTCCTGCTTCAGAAGGTAAGGGAGATGACAAAGGGAAGGGAAAGATGGAACAGTTGTAAATGTGATGTGTTCTTGAGCATCTTCATCATCGTTTTCATCAATCCATCTTTCCATTTTCATCTTCAGCTTCTTCATCGTACTGGACATGCATATCTACCACTTTTGGCACTGATGATGGACTAGTTAGACATAGTGTAGTTGAATATGTAATAGAATAGGCTTTACTTTTGAACTTGTTTGTAAGCTGTAACTCTGTTCTTGAATGAATGAATCACTCTTGAATTTATCGTTTGTTGTACTTGTTTGTAGTTTACTTCAGTAGAAATAATGTATGACACATTTGTTCCACTTCAGTAGAAACCATGAGAAGCAATTGTAACAACTTCAGCAGGAACAATGTCAGCAGAAACCATCACTGCTTCAGTAGCAACAATCAGTAGCTTACAGTTCATTGTTCCAAACAGCCAATTCATGATCTGCAAGTATCACCAACTACACATAACTGTATTCTGCAAAAGAAACACAAAGTAGCAAACCAAATATACAAACTAATATGCTATTACACACATTAGATGGTTAGTGTTAGAAATCTAAAATTATACAAGATTTTACAACAACATTCAATCCTCCCCTGAGGCATATGCCTCCCCTTAGGCTTATGCCTCCCCTTAAACATTGCATTCAAGGGTTAACCATCCCAATGTGGACCACTAAGTGTTGAAACCTAGGTCCTTCAAAAGCTTTAGTCAATAAATCTGCCACATTTTTATCTGTGTGAATTTTAACCACATTTATCAAATGTTTTTCATATGCATCTCTTATAAAGTGGTGTCTTATCTCAATATGCTTTGTTCTATTGTGAAAAACTGGATTTTTAACAATGCATATGGTACTTTGATTATCAATAAAGATTGTGGTGTTCATGAAATTAAACCCATAATCTAGCAACTGATTTTGTATCCAAAGTACCTGCCCACAACAATTGGCAGCAGCAACATACTCTGCTTCAGTAGATGAGGTAGCAACAATGGTTTGTTTCTTGCATTGCCAAGAAATCAATCTTCTCCCAAGAAATTGGCAACCTCCAGTTGTGGACCTTCTATCCAAATTTGCACCAGCATAGTCACTATCACTATAGGTTTCCAACTTGAAAGGGGACTCTCTTGGGTACCAAAGACCTAGATAAGGCTGGCCTTTAAGGTACTTGAAGATCTTTTTGACTGCATTCAAGTGAGAAGTAAGTGGAGTAACTTGATGCCTTGAACAAGCACTCACAGCAAATGTAATGTCAGGCCTAGAAGCTGTCAAATACATCAAAGAACCAATCATATATCTATATAGGTGAACATTCACAGCTGGATCTGATTCAATGTTGTTCTTTGGTTTAGGAGCTTCATAAGGTGTAGTGGCAGTTCTAACACTTTCCATACCAAACTTTGTCAAAATGTCTCTCACATATATCTCCTGATGGATAAATATGCCATCTGGTTTTTGCTGAACATGTAGACCCAAGAAGAAAGTAAGCTCCCCCATGGCACTCATCTGAAATTCACCCTTCATTAAGTCTTTAAATTCCCTGCACCAAGCTTCTTTGGTGGATCCAAAGATAATATCATCCACATAAACTTGCACAAGTGTAATATCCCTTGAATCCTTCTTTAGGAAGTGTGTTTTGTCAATGGCACCTCTCCTGTAGCCATGCTCCAGCAGAAACTTGGAGAGCCTAGCATACCATGCCCTTGGTGCCTGATGTAAGCCATAAAGAGCTTTGACCACCTTATAAACATATTTAGGGTGATCTGGATCTTCAAAACCTTTGGGTTGAGTGACATATAATTCTTCTTCAATCTCACCATACAAGAATGCACCTTTGACATCCATCTGATACACAGTAAAGCCTTTGTAAGATGCATAGGCCAAGAAAATCCTAATGGCCTCAACTCTAGCAACAGGTTCAAAAACTTCATCTATTAAACGTGACTAAATGATGGAAAAATATTTACCAGTTACCCTCTAGTCACATATATACACAAATGCGTGACAAATATTTTACGAAATGGTCACACAAATCGGATCAAGTGTGGCTGTTTATTTAACGCTGGTACATTTAGTCACGCAAAAATGTCACAGTGTGACCGTTCAAAAACGACCATGTGTGACGAAAGGTCATTTTTGGCGTAGTGAATCTTCCCGCTAACATTATCCAAAATCTAATTCATAAAGCCCAGTATCCCAAACTCATCTTATGGAATAAACCAACAGATACAATGAGATCGTACCTTCAAAGTGACGACTATTTTGTATGATTAGGGTTTCACGGGGCGGCCTAGGGGAGGCGGCTCAACATAGCCACCTAGGTCTGAGGATCAGACCACCTAGGTCTGAGGATCAGACCTGCTCCGATATCATGTTAGAGGAGCTCAACATATCCACCTAGGTCTGAGGATCAGACCTGCTCCGATATCATGTTAGAACATTAAAACCCCGTAGGTGTAACTTTATTAATAACAATTATTTATAATGGGGAAACCCTAAATACCCTAAACCCACAAACCGGGCTTGGGCCTATTTATCCACTAATAAACTCAACACCATCTCTTAACCTTGCATTACTCACATCTTAATCTTAACTACATATAAAGAGAAAATGGTCAAAGTGAAATGTTGAGTGTTGAAAAATTGTCAAATGAGAGAGAAAGATGTAAAAGTAAAACACAGCGTATTTGCTTTCATATCCACACTTTTGTTCTTTAACCTAAAACACACCATGTCCCTCTCACTAAACCAACCGCAGCCGCCGCCATCATCATAACCTTATCTCAGCCACCATATACCGAAATTGCCACCATCTTTCGATGGCTTAGGTAGTTTCAGGTTGTCGGGGCTGGGTTTTTGTTATAGCCACCGCTTACCGCTGCTTGTGGCGCTGTCATCCGACACAATCACCACCTTTGTCACACCACATCCTCCGCCGCCGCCATCAGCAAAAACCACCACCACGAGTTAAATTTAATTTAAGGCTATGTTGAATTTGGTTTTTGATATTTGACATGTATGTTTTACTATTTTTCTTTTGGTCTTTGATATTTGATACAATACTTAAATTTAATTTAAGGCTATTATTAATTTAGTTTAGCATCTAAATACAGGGGCGTAACAAAGATTGTGATTTTAGTCATTGGAGATGAACATCACGTCTTCCTCAAGAAAAGGAAGTTTTTCCAATTTAGTTGAGGTAACCTTGACTGCTTCCTTAAAATATATTGTATACAATGAAGTTTGTTCGGTCCTTTCCGCTATATGATTTATGTTACATTAATGATGCTAAGGTGAAATAACAAAAAACCAATAATTAGTTGATTTACTATTATATTTCTGTAACTATTGATGTATAAGACGTGCGGTTTGAAAGTGATTGTATGATATAGAATTTTCAGCACACAATCTGCGTTAATAAAACTGGCTGCTGGAGATGGTATTAGGTCTGCTTTTGTTGTGTGAAACTATAAATACTTTTAACACCACTTATTTGAGTGTTAAACATTTAAAGATAGACTGACCAAAAAGGATATTCCTGTTTAAAATAGGTGAAATTAAAGTTGGTTCACAGAATGTGTGAAATATCTCATTATTACTCCATAAGTTATGATACTATTGCTGCTACTATGAAACTTATTATTCAGAAGTAGTTATTGAGCCCTGAATAGTGAGAAGCAAAATCTCTTAAGACTTAGTATAATGCAGCAATAATCATATACTCAGTTTAAGGCAAATCCACACACCCTGTAATTGAACATGTGAGTTAATTCCTTTACGAGGCAATTGACTTTTTTGTCCCCTTTAGTTTAGCTTCAACATGTGATTTTTGTGTTCCATTATCCATGGGTGGGTAAAAGGCATATAGTTATGTGTACATATGTACTTGTTTTTATGTGTATGTGTATAATGAAGAATCATAGTCCAGCTAACTAATGCAACATTTTTTACAGCTTGAACCAGACGATGATCATTCTGCAAACTATGCAGTCTCCCCAAGAGAGCTGAGTCTGCGCCTACATGAAGTTCTCGAATCCCAACTTAAAGAACGTATCCAAGAGCTAGAAGCAGAAATCCGAATGAAACAAACACAAAATCATAAATCTATCCACTCTTGGAAACATTATGCGAATTCTGTAGATGAACCAGTGGTTCTGAATCTCTCTGGCGAAACTCTAGATGCTTACAACGAGGCTTTAACCAGATCTATCCTTTGAGGTGGTTGGGTTTGTTGGTTGGTATGTTTCATGTTTGGTCGAATAAAGGGCATAGGAGTCATAAGCAACAGCGTGATTTCCTTTGAGGTGGTTGGGTTTGGTAGTCTTGAGATTCATTAAAATCTACCTTCTTTTTTTTCCTTTCAAGATCCATCTGAATTTTTAAGGCCTATCGTGAAATTGAAAAGTGTTTTTTGGTGCTCTATATTTGTTTTTTTAAGATTGCTGCCATTGTTTTTAGAGTTTTGTTTCTGGCTTTTGCATTTAGTTTCGGCATGTTGCTTTCGGTTAAGCTTGGTGTGGCTGCGATTTGTTATTTGTGTATGTCATTAAAGCCAATGGTATGTTTCTGTTAGTTACTGAAAGTCTTTGTGTTGTTCTTTTAGATTTGAGTGATTCACGTGCTTTTATTTTGGCCAATGACACTTGTATCTTAGGGCAGTTTTTTTAAATATATGGATGACGTGGTTTCCGGGAAATGAGCTCCGTTGTTTGGTACCTGTGGATTGAAATTGGCAGTGATAAAGGTAGAAATCATTTCATAAGAACAGTATTCTGATTTTGCTTGGCTGGGAAAAAAATGGAAGGATGGTGAAAGTTGAGAACTTCTCAACTTTGTAACCCCATTTTTTTTCAAAAGCAAACATTACCATTACTTCCCAACCCCATTTTTCGTACGTGGCATAATCTTTTGTTGTTAAAAAAACTCAGCCTTTTCCTTTATAAAAGATTATTTGAATTTATTTGATGAAAAGATTATATACTCGACTGTTTTGAATATTTTGAGCCAGTTTTGAATTATTGAGGCATATGATATCAAGGCGGAAATGATTACGAGAAGGAAGCTAAAATGAAATTTTTTGACTTATAGGGAATTGTGAATCAAGTCTATCGGGTTGCGGGTTATCGGGTTGTGAATCAAGTCTATTGGGTTATGAGAAGGTACCTAATTTATTAACATATTGTTTTGCACGACATTAACTTCAAAACTGGACCAACATGACACTAAGCTTTCTTTTGGCCAACATGGTACAACGGCAATAAGCTAAACATTAACTTCAACGATCGACTTACATGCTAAATTGCTAATAATTTGTAGCCTCCAATGACAGTAAGCATTTGGCGTTAAAATAAAGTAATTCTAGAATAGCTTGTCAATTAAATCCAAAATGCATCTAACATATTAATTTAATAACCAAAGAAAAAGCATATAACATATGACGTATAACGTATGACATTTTTTTCTTCATATATATGGAGCCTAAAATGCAAAATAAACTTAAAAGCCTTTATGTGTTACCGGGTTGAATCCGAACCCGATAACATTTGAAAAATAAACCTAATCCGATCCAATAAGGATATCGGATTGACACGATAAACCCGATAAGCATAGTTGGACCCCGAATGAACCCGACCCTATAAGGCTTTATCGGGTTCGGGTTGTGTGAGGTCAACCCATTTGACACCCGTAATTGTGATGATGTATGTGACCATACTTTATTCTATATATATACTAAACCCCTTGACGGGGGTGGTATAAAAAATATTATTTTTTTGGCTAAAACTATATGAGCCTTAGTCCACTGCATGATTTATTTGTTTTATTCGTTTGGGCTTTGGCTTATTTTCAGTCCGTACATAGTCAGACTGCTGGATACTTGGCCCACTGCTGGATACTACCTATTATACATATTCCTACATACTATTAAGTATGTTGGCCCACGATGATTTGGGCTTTGGTGTCATATATCTTATACCTTTGACTAAAGAACAAAAAAC
>LBNU01008931.1:72616-87905 GCA_014162995.1 Artemisia annua
AAAAAAAAAAAAAAAAAAAAAAAAAAAAAAAAAAAAAAAAAAAAAAAAAAAAAAAAAAAAAAAAAAAAAAAAAAAAAAAAAAAAAAAAAAAAAAAAGGTGGGGTGGTCATAAATAAAATAACACGTAACACATCCTTAATGATTCACATCCTATAAAAAAAAATAACGAAACTCGGCAAAAAAAATTTGCAAAGTCAAAAACGCGAAACAAAATCCCGCCGCAACGCGGCGGGTAATAAACCCCTCGTTATTTGACTAAGTTCAAAGTAAATTTGTATCTGTTGGTATACGAGAAGATATCATGGTTTTGGTTCTTTTAAATTGGAAAAAACCGGTTTATTTGTGTTTACTATTTTGGTACCTATTTGGATTTGTGTATAACGAGTATATAAGTTTTTTTCTTCTCAAAGCTAATGACCATTGTTAATTGAATTTGTTATTTACGTTCTTACTGTTTGTTTGTTCAAATTTGTGTTTTGGTAAGGTATGATTTTGAATCCTAGAATTGGCCGTGATGATGCTTAATTTCTCTTGCTCTATCTGAAGAAGACATGTTCATTTTTAAACTAAGGGGAACACAATTTCCTGCGCCTCGTTACTTTGCAATGACTATCAATAAAGCTCAGGGCCAAACAATTCTAAATGTGGGTGTGTATTTGTCCGATTATGTTTTCTCGCATGGCCAACTTTATGTGCGTTGTCCAGAGGGATATCACGTAGAACAACAAAGGTATTGGTTAAACCAGTCAAAGCGTTCTTTCAAGCAGGAATCTACACCCCAAATGTCGTGTACCAAGAAGTTTTACGCGACGAGTAACGTGTGTGCTGTTAGTTTTTATCTCATAACTGATGTAATGGTTTGCTTTCAGTTTCATTAAATGTTTTTATATGTTCTTTGATAGATGTTAAGAATTTTTTCTAGACTTTAGTTATCGTGTAGTACAACCGTTTGCAAATACATTCTGATCGGTTCACGTTCTATTTTGAACGCTACACAAAACACTCACTACAATATCACAAATCGTTAATTATCTGCCGCTAGGAATTCCGTTGCTATGCACGGGTACTCGTCTAGTATTTATAACCTAAAGCTTAAGAGCTTATTTGTCGCCAATTTCTCTTGGTTAAGCATTAATATGAACAATGACTACATGACATATATGCACATAACATTAATGATTAGTTGTTTTAATACTGATATCACATGATAAAATGCAGCTTATGCAAGTATGATCCAAGATTAGCTTTATAAAGACACATTATACAGATTGTAAACATCCAAAGGGTGGAAAACATGACCAAAGCACATAACTGAACCTTTAAAGAAACT
Organism: Artemisia annua; assembly: GCA_014162995.1. Classification (NCBI taxonomy): domain Eukaryota; kingdom Viridiplantae; phylum Streptophyta; class Magnoliopsida; order Asterales; family Asteraceae; genus Artemisia; species Artemisia annua. The sequence goes on from LBNU01008931.1 coordinate 73,947, forward strand.
TTTAGATTTGATATTGAAGGAAACAAAGATATGTGGTAAATAATCCCCATTATGTAAAACTAACTGCAGAGCAATACAAACTATCCCCTGTAACATTATCTATAACAGGGAACAAATAATTCATATCCTAATATTGTTATATAACTACTCAAATCCAAAAAAACGTTTACATCTATTTAAGTTCGGTGTTTGGCATTGGCCGCATTGCCAACTAAAACAATTTATCTGATTTTGCATATCTGTTGCAAGGACCCTTTACCCTAAAAAAGAACATATCAAATCAACCTCTAAGACTTATTCTTAACCGTAACACCTTGTTCACCCGCAACGATCACAGTCGTAGCCATATCAATAAATAACCCATGATCAACAACACCAGGAATCCTCAATATAGCATCACTAGCAACTCTTAAATCCCCAATACTTTTCTTAAAATACAAATCAATTGTATAATTCTTATTATCAGTCACATATATTTCCCTATTTTCGTCACACGTTCTTAACTTCCCAACACAACCAGCCTCCTCAAACAACAATTCCAGCTTTCTTAACGTAAATTTCCAGCAAAACGGCACGATCTCAACCGGCATAGCTAAACCACTCCCACCAATATACTCAACAACTTTTGATTCATCAACAATAACAACAAATTTTTTAGAAGCAATTTCGATCATTTTTTCACGTAGTAATGCTCCGCCACGTCCTTTAACTAAATTCATATCAGGGTCAACTTCATCTGCTCCATCAATAGCTAAATCAATAACCGGGTTGTTTCAATATCCGACAATGGAATATTACATGCACATGCATGTTCTTGTGTTTTTAAGGATGTTGGTATTCCAACAATATTATTTAAAACACCTTGTTGGAGAAGTTCTCCAATACGGTCAACTGCATACTTTGCAGTCGACCCTGTTCCTAATCCTACAACCATACCTGATTCAATAAACTCAACAGCTTTATATGCCGCGATTCTTTTAAGCTCGTCTTGTGACAATGGGCTAGATGTCGTCATTATGGGATTTTTTATGTTGGCTGTTTCGGATGGTATTAAATGAGGGTTGTACGCTAAAGCCATTGTTGTTTCTATGAAAATAAGATTAAATACACAATGTTGATGGTGTAAAATGTTTTTGTTAATTGTGAAAGATGGTTGAGAAGATAAGGTGTGTATTGTTAAAGAATTGTGGATCAATGAAATATATTTATAATAGGGTTTAAGGGTAATATGTGGTGAGAATTTGAGTGGATTATGGGGTTTTGTATATGTTGGTTTGTGGTGGCAATGGTGGTGGAAGAACCTTTGAAAGATTAAGGTTAGTTAATTGAGAGAATCATATCCTATGATGAGGTGATCGTATAAACTTGAGGTCTTTTAAACGATAGAGCACGTAACCAACATTTTATCATAAAGTTTTTTCTTTTTATGACGATGTCTTTTTTTCTTCTTCTTTTCCTTACTTTTTGCATGAACTTTAACGTTGGTTGATTACTTGATTCACACATATCACCTCAAGCTTGTTAAACTAAGTTTACACGTCTCTAACAAAAACTATAACTCTTTTACCGATTTGTTATAATGTTCATGTATACATTTGTAAACAAGCGACGTTGAATGTTGATATTAGGATTAAAATAGAAATTCAAGTATGCTCAAACGTAAACTTACGTGAGTGGAGAATGTAATCCAAAGATTACATTCTCTCTTTATAGGATATAAAATAAAATTACATGATGATCGAATAAAAAACAATACTATGTCTTCATATGATCTTTCATGTTAATGTTCTAACATTATGTCATCACTATGGTGATTAATACTGTAATGAATTGTGAAATTGAGTATGTCAATATGGAATATAAAATGACAGCAAGGTTCATGCCATGGGTCTAATTTGGTTCCAAATAAAGTTTAAAGTCCATCGATTCCATTCACATAGCCCCTTGTCCTACCATCAACAGGCTCGAACTATTGGACCATATTAAGCATCCAATCCGACCAATCCTCTGGTCACGATTTGGTCTAATCTATAACTTCTTTACTCATCCACACAAATTGGGCCACTAGCATTGGAATTGCATTAATTCTTTTTTGGATTTTAGTATTTTGCAATCTTTTTATGCATATTTTGGTATTTGCAATTGCAACTAGGAATTTGTTGTATAGATGCTAGTAGATGAAAAGCATGAGAATTTGATTTGGGTGTGATTTTATGTGAAAGCGAGAGTTTTGGAGAGGGTTGGTTATAAGGACCTTCTCTTTTTACAAGTTGTACCCTCCGGATTTTTTATTTTATTTTATTTTATTGAAAAACTTTAAATTTGAAAATATGGAACAGAAAATATAAAATAAGTTAAAAATATTAAACTGACAAAAAGTACGAAGCAAAAACTAAAAAAAAACTATGCTGTACTATAAATTGCGAGACAAAAAGAATCTTTTGTACTTTTACCCTCGATGGACCAGGGGTACCTATAGCAAATCCCTTTTGGATGGTCATAATGCTTTTGTATTGTCCTTTTAGATAAAGGCAATGATATATACACATTGCATTTTACTTTGCACACATACAAATAATGAATAAAACAAACAATACCTCATGTAATTTTATGTGTGCAAAGTAAAATCCCATGCATAAATATCAATTCTCTTTAGATAATTGTACTTATTATTTTATTATTGTTGTCGTTGAGTTTGACTTTTTTAAACACCGGTTAAAGCTCATCACCCGTTGGATCTTGCTATTTTTAATCTCAACCATAATAATTAGATATTTGATAGCGTTTGATTATGATATTTTGTCCAGTTTGTGATGAAATCGCTGAATGGAAATGAAATAGGTGCTCATTTACTAATTATTAGAATTAATTTGCAGTTTTTATTCTCATTAGTTAGTTAATTTTTTTTGGGAGAAAAGGAGCATTATTATGAGCAATGTAGAACTTCTTTAACTTTTATGCAGAATTATGAATTCACTCAAAATGTGATGTTATTGCAGCAAACACTATAAGTTCAAAAAAGTTCTATTTATGCGGGGTGTTGCCAGCTTATAGTTAAGATTTTTTTTGGTAATTCTTGGTAATTTATTGTGTAATGTTTAAGCATTAGCCATATGTGCTTTTATCTATTGCTAAAAGGGTTATTTACATATATAGGTAATGAACTTAGAAAAATTTTCTATGTTATGTAACGAACTTTCAAAAATATTAAGTTAAGTAACAAAACTTACAAAAACCGTTAAAGTTAGGTAATTTTACCCAATGTTGCAACTGGTAACCTGTTGAGCCGGTTACTTTTGTTTGACCATTATGTTTGACCACTTATAACGTTTTACATACACACTTTACCCAACAAAATCGTTTTCCCCCTGTTCGTCCCGTTTCTTTCCTTAACCTTTTCACATCGCCAACAATAATTTTAACCTGAGTTTTAAAAACCTCGGTATCCGCCTGAGTTTAAACACCCGCGGTTGTTGTCTGATTGAGTTGGGGTTTAGGGTTAAGATGTGACGGTATCCGGTGGGTTTGACGGTTGTCGCCGGTTAGTGAAGGATCTAGGTTCTTGATATTGATGGTTGTCGTGATTGATTTTAAGTTTGAATCTAGATCGATTGTGTTATCTGGGTTTTGGATATATGTGAGATGTGTCTGGTGAATCCAGTGATTTTTACGGGATAGCTGATAAAGAATCAGGGAGTGAAGGAAGTGTTGATGATAGGGTTGATTAGAATCAGGCAATATGATTGTGACTCAGGGAGTTTGGGATTATGTTTATTTTTTTTTTTTTTTTTTTTTTTTTTTTTTTTTTTAATTTTATTTTATTGAAAAACTTTAAATTTGAAAATATGGAGCAGAAAATATAAAGTTTAATAAGTTAAAAATATTAAACTGACAAAAAGTACGAAGCAAAAACTAAAAAAAAAAACTGTGTTGTACTATAAATTACGAGACAAAAAAAATCTTTTTTACTTTTACCCTCGGTGGACCAGGGGTACCTATAGCAAATCCCTTTTGGATGGTCATAATGCTTTTGTATTGTCCTTTTAGATAAAGGCAATGATATGTACACATTGCATTTTACTTTGCACACATACAAATAATGAATAAAACAAACAATACCCCATGTAATTTTATGTGTGCAAAGTAAAATCTCATGCGTAAATATCAATTCTCTTTAGATAATTGTACTTATTATTTTATTATTGTTGTCGTTGAGTTTGACTTTTTAAACACCGGTTAAAGCTCATCACCCGTTGGATCTTGCTACTTTTAATCTCAACCATAATAATTAGATATTTGATAGCGTTTGGTTATGATATTTTGTCCAGTTTGTGATGAAATCGCTGAATGGAAATGAAATAGCTAGGTGCTCATTTACTAATTATTAGAATTAATTTGCTTCTCATTAGTTAGTTAATTTTTTTTGGGAGAAAAGGAGCATTATTATGAGCAATGTAGAACTTCTTTAACTTTTATGCAGAATTATGAATTCACTCAAAATGTGATGTTATTGCAGCAAACACTATAAGTTCAAAAAAGTTCTATTTATGCGGGGTGTTGCCAGCTTATAGTTAAGATTTTTTTGGTAATTCTTGGTAATTTATTGTGTAATGTTTAAGCATTAGCCATATGTGCTTTTATCTATTGCTAAAATCAAAAGATCGATTTTTTAGTTGTGATGATGATGAATCTTGCCAGTGACTTATTTTCTTGAGCAATTTCAGGAAAAGTGTGATAAAAGCTATTTAAATGGGCCGTGAGTATGTCGAACGTGCGAGACCGAAGAGGCTGGCGTTGATGTTGGTTTCTTATGAGCACAAATAGTTCCTATGTTGAGCAACGTCATTAGGTTTGTGCTGAAATCAGTCCGTCAAAATGTCAAATTCTATTGCTACATTTACGTATATTATCTCACTCAAATAATTAAATATGAAAAAGAAAAAGAAAAAAAAAACTTTTTGCTTAAAATTTTCTTGAAAATTGCATTTGACGCATGCCTTATTTTTTGTGGTTTCAATGGTGTTTTAGTTTTTATTTCGTAGCCTGTAAGAGCTTGTTTCATTCATATTGCGTGTAGACATGTTATACTGGTGGACATGTATTCGGCTTTGGATGTAGAGATAACAAGGGCCGTTTGTTTCTCAGAAAACCAAGATGTTAGACATCACCCCATTAACGTACAAACTCGACTAATGCTTTTTCTAGCAACGTTCCCGCATGATCAAAGTCAACATAAACAATTGTTTCAAGTCCGGTACCCTTTGGATACCATAGGCCCACATGAGTTGTTCATTAATGTACAAACTCCACTAGTGTTTTTTTATCAACGTAGTCTCCCGCATGATTGAAGTCAACATAAACGATTGTCTCAACTCCAACACCCTTTGGATACCATAGGCCCAAGTGAGTTGTTCCCTTAATGTATCGAAAGATGCGTTTAACGACCTCAAGATGGGATGTTTTATCATTTTCTTGAAAACGAGCACATATGCAAACACTAAACATAATATCGAACCTACTTGCGGTAAGATAAAGAAGACTACCTATCATTCCTCTATTCTTAGTTCTATCTACAGATTCATTCTCTTCATCTTTAGTAAGTTTAGTTTCCGAAGACATAGGTGGTTCAATAGGTTTTGAGTCTTCTAGGCTAAATTTCTTAAGAATTTTCTTAATATTTGATTAAAGAAAATGTCATCTTCCATTTGTTTTGTTTGAAGACCTAAGAAAAAGTTTAGTTCTTCCATCGTACTCATTTCAAACTCATCATGCATGATTTTGGCGAAACCATCACATAACTTTTAATAAGTAGATCTGAATATGATGTCCTCAACACATATTTAAACAATTACAAGATGTGAATATCTTTTGTTAGTGAAAAAAAGTGTTATCTACGATGCCCCTAGTGTATTCATGCTTTTAAAAATTCTTTAGGTCTATCATAACAAGCTTTAGGAGCTTGTTTAAGACCATATAATGCCTTTTTAAGTTTGTAAACATGATTTGGGTTTTCAAATTATAAAGCCCGAAGGTTGAGTCACGTAAACTTTGTCATTTGAAAAACCATATAAGAAAGCACTTTTTACATACATTTGAAATAGTTTGTAATCATTCGCACAAGCGTAAGCAAGAAGTATTATTGTATATTCTAATCTAGAAACTGGAGCATATGTTTCATCATTGTCAATGCCTTTTTGTTTGCTATAACCTTGTGCTACTGATCTAGCTTTCTTCCTATAAACTATGCCATTTTCATCTAATTTATTTCTAAAACCCCATTGGTTCTTATGATGGTTTGATCCCTAGAAGAAGGTATTAAATCCCAAACAAATTGATTTAATTCTTCTTGCGTGGCTACTCTCTAACTTTCATCTTTTAAAGCTTCATTTATATTTTTGGGTTTTATGGTAGAGATGAAGCAAAAAAAGTTACTTTTATTTTGTAGTTGTGATATTAAAGTTCTTTCATTTAGGTTTTCAATTACTTTATCTAAAGGATGATTTTTAGATTCCATAATGTTTACTAACTAATTTATCCCTTGTTTCCTCATTTCTAATGTTTCATCATTTTGGTTTTCAATGGTTTGTTCTTCACCCATACCATTTTGGTTCTCAATGGCTTGTTCTTCACCTATTTCATCATTCATCAAGGGTGATGTTTTAGGTGGGTAGTAATTTCATCGAATGTCACATTATTGTATGTTTACTGAGAATGATGCAAGCTTCATTATTTTGAGAGTAACCTAGGAAAATACCTTCTTATGACTTTAGGTCAAATTTGGTAAGATGATCTTTACTTTTTAACATGTAACATTTGCATCCAAACACTTTAAAATATTCTATGTGGGTTTTCTACCTCTATAGTTCATAAGAGGTTTTTCCTAAGATTGGCCTAACTAGTATTCTATTATGAATGTATGCGGGTGTATCTACGACATTACACCAAATATTTTGAGGTATGGATTATTCATTATGCATTGTCCTGCTTATTTCTTGCTACGTTCGCTTAATATCAAATCAGAACTGATTATTCTTACAAAACTCGTTGATTCATTTAACTAGAAATATTCTATACATACTATAATTTATCACCGACTAACTTTTTGATAAATTATATACGTATTACTAATTAAGACGAGAATATGTACGTTAATGATACTTTGTACATACAGACAAGTTATATAGTATATAACTTTGTTTTTGAACTTTAAGCATTTTACCACGCAAGCCACCTTTGCCGCAAAACTATTTTGTCACTAGACACTATTCCAAATCATTATTCGCGATAAGTCAAGCTTAAACTATCGAAATCTCAGACTTCCCTATCATTCAGGTTGTCTGTTGAAGACATTCTCATTCTACATTTGACATTACTTTACACTATCAACCATATCTCTGAGGTGAGTCATAGCCCCTCTTTTACTCTTTTAATACTTGTTTTAAACTTTTTGGGGGAGATACATGCCTAAACTACTTGCTTTCACTTTTACTCAAGACAATATTACTCATATGCTACGCTATACTTTTTTTATACTTTTGAACATGATGTGTAGTTTTATTACGATATGTGCCTTAATATGTAAAACTATTCTATACGCTATATTCTTTAACCACTGTTTAACTCCTGGATGGAGCCGATGGAGAGGTATTGATAGTACAATCGGGTTGACACCCCCACCCTTGGCCCCATATTCATGGCCTTGGGTGAATATAATCCAGCTATGCTATATTCTTGTTTATTCTTGTCATGAGGTTCAGTTGGTTGTTATACTTTACATTAAGTGCATGCATATATCGTATACACATATGTCTTAATCCCATATACTTTAGCAGTGGCTTGTGAGCACACAGGTTGCAAGTTTTATATGGGCGGGATTTGCATCTGAGTGGATTTACAATGCCTTTGCTGTGGAAAACAATCTCTAAAGGCTTTTCAACTGCTTTAAAACAAACTCTATGAACTCACGAAACATTGTGTTGACACTTTTAGCAAGTTTATCTCAGGTTAGTAAGGCGATAGTGGATGCATGGAGCATAGAGTCTTAGGGCATGTTTTAGAGACTTATGCTTTTATCATTTACCATTCGATATGCTTCAAAAACTTATGTATTATCATACTCTGGGACCTCTTGTCTTGTAATAACTCTGATTTAAATAATTCGAATGGTAACTTTTCAAAACATCTCACTTAGAGGTCGTTTTCTATATCTTGTACTTTGTGCCTTGAGGTAGCACCCCAGTGACACTATCGTTTCGCTGCGATATTTTGGGGGTGTTACATAGCCCCTAAATCGGCTAAGGCAGTTCTAACACATAAATCATCAATAGAACAAGGAAGAATAAAACTCCTTGGGTCTTTCTCCTTGGGAAGTAACTGATTTTGTAAGACATCAGAACATCGTACGTTGAGATTGATTTCTTTTCCATATTTAGTCTCCCTTTCTTCCCAAAGGACTTCCTTAGTCGATTCGTCCTCCATTAGGCTCTTGTTCTTTGGAAATGGTGTTGGAGGTTGGTAAGGTTCCACAATTGGTTGAGCAGGGATCCTCCATTAGGCTCTTGTTCTTTGGAAATGGTGTTGGAGGTTGGTAAGGTTCCACAATTGGTTGAGCAGGGATCACCTGTGATGAAGGTTTCTATCCGCGTCTCTTGCTCATCTTCATATTCCTGCTCATCATGTTCAGACAATTGAGAAAAATAGTTAATCTCATCTTCTGAATATTCAAAGGGTGGGTAAAGAGGTAGGCCTTCTCTTGTGAAGATCGCCTTGCATTCCCCTACTTCGTTTGGAGAACTAGCCTTTCCCTTGATAGTTTGCCCTTGTGCCTCATTGGATAATAAACCAATTTTGGTTTCAAGACTCCTAAGGGTTTCATTATGAGCCTTGAGGTTCAAGTTGATTCCTTCCTGAAAACTCTTCAACCATTCTTCACGCTCCGTCTGCTTTTTGGCTGACTCCTCTAAATACTTATTAATAGTTTCTTCCAGACTAGACCTTCTTTCCTCGTAAGGAAGTCGGTTGTCAACTCTTGAATAATATCCTGGTGGGCCCACACGGTAAGTTACCCCGTTGCTTCCATTCTGAAAGGGTCTACTAGTCTCTCCATATTTTACCTCTTCAACGGCCTTTACCTCTTCGTCAAGAGGGCAATCCTTAGACAGATGTGTTCCTCCATAAGTATCGCATCCTACTTGTATATCATGCACATTTTCCATTAGCTTTTTCATTTCTCGCATTAAGCTATCGAACTTACTTGATATTGCTTGTGTCTCATCTGAATTTCCATTCATACTTCTACTACTTTCCCCATCATGCCATTTTTGAGAATGGTCAGCCATGTCTTGAATTATTCAAGAGCTATAGTGTGTGTCATCCCAGGTATCGACCCCTAAGAGTCTTGCATTTGCTTGGTTGGAATATTGAGACCTTTGTAGAAGATATTAACCGTTTGTTGCTTGTTGAGATCGTTGGTTGAGCACTTGTAAAGGAGATCATTGTACCTATCCCATACTTGGTACAAGATCTCGTTTCCGTCTTTCTTGAAGTTATGGATTTCCTCAAGTTGTTTTGCTGTCTTTGATGGAGGGCAATACCTCTGAATGAAGGCTTTCTTAAGGTGGTCCCAAGTGTTGATTGTTCCAGCTGGTAACCTATCAATCCATCTCTTGGTGGCTCCATTGAGTGTCATCGCAAACACTTGGAGCATAACCGCATCGTGAGAAACACATAGTGTGTTGAAAGACTCACGATGTACAAGACCTTATCCACGTGCTCGTGAGCACCGTCTGTCTTGCTTCTAGAGAAGGGAGCTTCCCTCAACTCCTGCACAAACTGATTCTTGATTTCAAACTGCACATTAGCTACAATGGCCGGCCTAAGAATCCCCGACCCTTGATCTTCTTGAGTCATAGCCAAGTACTCCTCGAGAGTAAGCGTGTTGATGTCGATGTATCCCATTGTTAACCTGAAAATTGTGAAAATTAAACAATGAGGTGATGAAAATAACCAAAATTACCAAAACCTTAATTAAATCCTATTTAGCTCCCCAGCAGTGGCGCCAAAAACTTGATGCTATTTTTCCTACATCACGTTTTAATATTTATAAGTCCCATTTACATATGATCTACGTGAGCACTAACGGGCAGTGTACCTGGTCGTGAGTAGTCTAGAATTGACAAAACCGAGGTAGTCCCAAGAGCTATGTGGCGGATTCTAACTTAAGTTTCCTATCGTCACTAAAGGGGTTATGATTTGAATTGTATTAAACTAATTAAAACAACGAAAATTGAAATGGATTTAAATCAGTGGGAGAAAGATGTGCTAGCCTAGCTACTAATATTATCACACCATGATTTAGTTTTTCTAAAAGTGTTTAATATCGCCTTACGTGGTGGTTAAAATTCATTAGGCTCAGATGGTCAAATCGCCTAACCTATAATCCTAGACCCCAGCTCCTATGGTCAATTCGTCGTTAAGTCTATTCATAGTCATTATGCGCCAGCTATATCTTTCTAGACCTATGCTTAGTGAATTAACACTAAACCAAGGTTTGTTCCACTCAGGGTTTCCACATTTTTTAAGTATTTCCGCTATGGTCAATTTCTACGCAAGAATGGTGGTGGTCCTATGGTCAATTCTTACACACCCTTCACAACCTAATAAAACTAGCTTTCCATGGTCAATACTTAATAGCATATTAGGCACTACCTAGGTTCAATACTACCAAAACACAAGGGTCAATGATAGGCTAGAAAGATAAACACATAAGGTGATAAATAAATGGAAAACATTAATCAAAGCATGATAATTCATAAATAGGCTAACACATAAAGTGTTTAGCCTCTCATATTAAATAATGTAGCAAAAACAATGTTATTAATCATATTGAAAGAAGACATTAGATTCGATACAAATACTTGATACAAAGCTAAAGCTATTAAATTAATGGAATGATTTCTCCCTTGGAAAATGATGTAGAGTTGTTGATAACGCTCTAATTATACATATTTATTCCATTGTTTATACACTATTTATCTACTAAATTATATAGATTATTATGCTATTTGTGTGTAATTGGTACTAATCTGGTTGCATGGATGATTAAGAGAAGAAATTGATAATATGGCTTAAAAACCAGTAAAAATGACAATATTCGTTAGAGGGAAGGACTTAGATTAAAAATACTTAATTAAAGACCCAAGTACGCCGGTTTTGGGACCTTGTGCGGCGTACTTGCTTGGCGGGTAAAAGAATTTGATTCAATACGAAGTACGGCATACTTTCTATGAAGTACGACGCACTTGACCTGACAGTTACAAGACTAGAGTTATTGATTGCATTCATTAAGAGGCCGATCATTTGCCTTCATTAACCGACTATAGGAGGTTGAACTCATGTCCTGGAGCTACAAAAGAGACCCTACAGGTCGGGAAAAAGTGCATCATTATCATCATAGTAAGGTTACTACACAAAATTGGATATTGGTGAACTAACACCAAGTTCACCATATCGAGAATACCAAGTGAGAAGTGTTCGAATTCCAAGTGTTGTGAAAGAGTCTAGGAAGGCTAGAATACGTGTGGAGTTTTCCTTGTGAAAACTAATTGATCAATCTCTTGTAATCGTTGGTATAATTCTTGTTTAACAATTATGAAGTTTATGGAATTTCTATTGATTGTTATGAGTTTTGTTACTGAAATCATGGAGTAGTCGACTTCTGTTCATTTGGGTGATGTAGTTTGATGAGACGAAAAGTGTACCCGTTTTAAGGGGTCATTTAAGCCCTAATTCGAGTAAATATGATCAAATATTGCCCTAAATCGTTCCTTTTGTCATTTTAGGTACTTTTGAGAAGAATTCTGGAAAACATGCTAATTTGGACGTTTTTAGAGCATAAAAGTGAAGAAAACGACAAAGTCTCAAAAGAAGCTGGAAAACCTACCTGACGGCGTCAGAGTCACAAGGAGACGCCGTCAGCCAACATTGACAAAGGAGTAAAATCAGATTACACTAGACGCCCTATGAAGAAAACAAGATGTTTACACCTGACGGCGTCAGGTGTTAGAGAAAGTAGGCCGTCAGGTGTAATGCTAAAGAGTGACGGCCCAGAGCACATTTACAAGTGACGGCGTCAGAAGTAGATCTAGGCCATCCGAGAACCCTAATGACGGCGAGCTGACGGCGTCAGAACCCATAACCTGACGCCGTCAGAATGTAAAATCTATATATACTTTTCTATTTTTCATTCATTTTGTGGAACTTTTGGTACAAGTTTGGGAAAAACCCTAAAGACGAATTTGGCTGTATTTTCAAGGGTTTTTCACCCTTGAATCCTTCATGTTCAATTAAAGATAAGTCCTCACTTAAATTAATCAATATGTCTATGTGTTGGTTAATCATATCTTATGCTTGTCTTTCAATTAACATGCTAGGCTAGATTTTTCTTGTGTTTGTTTAGATCTAATGAAACCTAACTATTAATTATTGGTTGATTGGTGTGTTATTACTTGTTTGGGTGAATGTTTCATCAATGTTAGGCTTAAGAAAACTAGCAATACTCCTATATGGTAACATGCTTGAACGTCTTAAGAAACATATAACTAATGCGTACTAGGTTATTAAGGTAGTATTTAACGCATGAGCCACTGTTTACAATCCCTATGATTATGTGTACGTATAGTTGTAGGAGGAGATAAGAGCTCATAGAATTGGGGAGATATGTACGCCACCCCATGAATTATTAAGGAATACACCCGTCATCCACGCAATTGATACACACACCAATTAACCGGTAAAAGATAGTTAGGGAGTAAGGAAATCTAAGTAAACACATTTGTCTCCATATAAGTTTTCACAACCACATAGATTTAGTTATTTTATTTTTATTGCAATAGTAGTTTTTGGGTTAGTTGACTAGCAACTAATTCCGCCCACTCCTCCAAAACCCGAGATTTTACTTGCTTTCCATAAAATATAAAAATACAAAAATAATCTTCCTTCACCCTTAGACCTTTTAGAGTAGTTTTTCTAACCTAACGAACANATATCATAATCATATCATAATCACATAAGTTGTACAAGGAGTAGCTAGCTCCATTGTACCGGAAGTGAAAGGGGTACATTGCACATACGACCAGTCACTAAACAGAATCATATCATATCATAACAGAAAACAGATCTAGGATGCATCCATACGCCCCTGAAAATTAGTGCACATTCATATATAACGGAAGGGACGTGGCAGAACATCACTCTACTGCCCTAGAGTCATGCCATAGGTGCATCTATGACACGGACATGGAACCCTCATGCCTAGTGAAGCTCATGTAACATAAGGTTCAATATAAAGGTTCAAAACATAATTGTCATATCAGAAGGTTCAGATAGCAAGGTTTATCATAACAGAGGTTCAAAACAGAAGGTTCATATCAAAGGTTCATATCACAAAGGAAACCTTAAGGATAAGGTCAGAATATCCGTACCTTAGCAAAGCAATGAGATCAAAAGAAAGATTCACGGAAGGAAGAGTTCACTTCTTCTTCAATATATATACCTGAATTAGGGTTCATTTTATTGTTAATAACTTTATCTTAAATTAGATTGCTCCTCTTAGTCGATTTTCCATATAGTTTACCAATATTGTTTTAGGGTTTTAAGTAAGAATTCATATAATTAATCAGATTTTACAATAGTATTAGATTAAGTATTTAATATAGTTTACCAATATTGTTTTAGGGTTTTAAAATGTAATTATATTATAGTGTAAGGTTTTAAATGTAAATATCATATGTTTATCATATTATCCATATTACCCCTTTAACTTTCATATTTTACATGTTTAACCCTTTAATTAAAATAATACAATTTATACCTTTTTAATTATAGAAATTACAAATAAATCCTTTTAATTACCAAACTTACACCTTTAGTCCCTCAATAATTTATATACAAATTAACCCT
>LBNU01008932.1:0-17211 GCA_014162995.1 Artemisia annua
GTATGATTCAATCTGTTCACCTGCTGTGGATGTGAAGTTTTCCCATTCTGTTAGAAGCTTGTTCTCAACATCTTGTTGCCCAATTTCCGTTCCATGACAAAGTCTTCTAACTCGTTCCCATATAGCATAAGCTGTTTCACAACTGTCTACTGCAGCAAAGATCTCACGAGGTAAACCAAGTTGAATGAGATGCATTGCCATATCGTCTGCTTTAATCTGCTTCCAGTCTTCAGCTGTGTAATCTTCTTCTTTTTGGAGACGAAAGAATGGTTGAGTAGGAGGTGTTCCATCTGGATTACCCGGATCAAGGATTTCTTTTGGCTGAAATGGACCATTTTCAATGGATTTGATCATGAGTTTACCATCATCTTTGGTTTTGATGTAGCGAAGCATACGGCTTGTCCATGGAAGATAACCACCTTTTTCAAGCATAGGAGGATGGTTCTCAGCACCGGCAGCATGAATATCTTGTTGAGTTGCCATTATGATCTGATTCAAAGTGATGTGTCGTGAAAAGTTGTTGTAGGATCTTTAGGATGAACTTAGGTTGTTGTTGTAGATTAGGTTTGATGAAACTTTCAAGGCGTAGACGGTTGTTCTTAGTGAGTTTGAATTTCCCTCCAAAAATCTAATTTGAAAATTTTCTTATCAAAAATTTGGAAAACACTATGGAATGCAATTCTAAGGTTGCACGAAAAATTTGAGTTTTAAAAATTTTGACGCCAAATTTTACCGAAAAAATTTGAATTTTGGCCTAAAAATGTGAATTTTTGGTCAAAATTTTCAACGTTTAACCAAAATTTAAATCTCGCGTAAAAATTAAACGTTTAATCTCCTGCAGAAAATAAATTTTACTCAAATTTTCCCGCCAAAAAACTTTTTTTTTTTTGCTTACTCGCTAAAAAAAATTTCAAACTCGCTAAGAATTGTTGATACTCGCTGGAATTCTCTTGATACTCGCTGAATAAACTATAATACTCGCTAAGATTGTCTTTGATACTCGCTAACAAGTCAAGTTGATACTCGCTGAAGTTTGATACTCGCTATGATGTTTGATACTCGCTAAGCTAATTGATACTCGCTAAAGTAGGCTCATACTCGCTAGAATGAAGTTGATACTCGCAGAGAATAGATGATACTCGCTAAGTATAGTATGATACTCGCAAGATCAGTTTGATACTCGCAAAGTAGAAAAACCTTACTCGCTAACGATAAGGCTCAAAGGCATACTCGCCATTCAGAATGTGATACTCGCTAAAATATTGAACGATACTCGCTAAAAAACAGCACGATACACGCTAAAAACCCTTCGTACTCGCTAACCAGAAATCAATACTCGCTAGCTTTGTCACTTAAAACCCATACTCGCTAAACCCCATTTCAAACTCGCTAAACCCTAAAAATTTTAAGCAGTACGAATTTTTTTTGATGGAAGAACGAGTTATGTTTGATCCTAAACGAGTCTAAACCAATCAAAACACCAAAAAACCTTTAACCTTAATCAAACCAAACTTAACTTGCGAAGAAAGAAACCTAACGACCCAAATAAAAGCTAGCGACCCAAAACCTATCCAAACGAGCCAAAAACCAATCAAAACTAATTCTAAACCAATCTAAATCTATCCCTTGGCGATTGATACCACTTGTAGGAGCCCGGTAACAACCTAAATCACGACCTTCTTCACCTAAATCTAGAGAGAGAAAGAGAGATGTATAGAGAGAGAGATGGGAGGATCATGAGTGTGAAATAAGAACTTGTATTATTACCAAATGATCAACCAAACCTCAAAGTGAGGTTTACAATTCTTAATATAGAGCTAGGCATGTTAGCTTTCGTGCTTATACAAGTTTAGCCCTTGAAGTTCTATCTATATGATAAATGAATGTATAACTTATGAAAACACCTAACGCAACCTATTACATGATTCTATGACTTTAATGACCGACACTTCATAATATAAAAATATGATGCTAACAATTAGGAAAATAGTTATGGGATTAATGAGAATATAACTCCCATATATTTGACCAAGATTTCAAACCAAAACCTTCCCCTTCAAGCCATAGTGGCCGGCCACCCTATGGGCCCAAATGGGCTTCCCATTTGTTTTTCTAGTCCAATGGATTTAGTACATTACTTAGTCATTAGAAGCCCAATAGCGATCCCGAGTTACGCAAGGTTATTTATATATCGTAAGTACAATAAACACGACATATAAGAAGTACCTAAGTGTATATGTGTGTGACCCCATAGGCTCACATATGTCTAGCCATATAATTAGTTATTATGACACGAGCATACTCCAACAGGTTCATCAAATGATACTAATAATGTAGGTACCACAAGTGAGGAAGAATAAGTATCTGAGCATCTTATCATACCTATTACTGTTCAACTATCTGCAGATGCAAATGGACCAAAGAGATCTTCTCCTCAGACAAATATACCAAATGTAGAAGCACAAGCTAAGGAGGACTCTTCTCAAAATGCTGATACTCAAGATCTTAGCAAAGAAGCAGATCTCCACTTGGATGCAACACCTGAAATTACTACTACCAGTACAAACCCTGTTAATACTGGCAGTGAGTCTGAAAAGCTTGATTTCACCTCACAAGCTGATCTAAATGATCATGTTATACCAGAACTTGTTATTAGTGATGTACCTGATGAAGGACTCTTTACTGAAGCATCATATGATGGAGAAGGTGTGATCACTGACTTCAACAATCTACCAACAGAAGTTGATGTTAGTCCTGTTCCTATACAAAGGACTCACAATGTTCATCCAAAGAGTCAAATTCTTGGCAATCCCAAGTCAGCTGTTCAAACAAGGAGACAAATACAACAACAACTTGGATCTCATGCACTCATCAGCTTTATTCAGAAACAACAAAGGAACAATCACAAAGACCAACAACACTGCCTTTTTGCATGTTTCCTTTCTCAAAAAGAACCTACCAAAGTCACTGAAGCCTTGGATGATGAAAGTTAGGTTGAAGCCATGCAAGAAGAGCTTTTGCAGTTCAAGTTGCAACAGGTGTGGGCTCTTGTAGACCTACCTCATGGGGCTAAAGTCATTGGCACCAAATGGGTCTTGAGGAACAAAAGAGATGAAAGAGGTGTAGTTGTTAGAAACAAAGCCAGATTGGTGGCCCAAGGATACAGGCAAGAAGAAGGAGTAGACTCTGATGAGGTTTTTGCTCCTATGGCTAGAATTGAAGCCATTAGATTATTTTTGGCCTATGCATCCTACATGGGATTCACTGTGTACAAAATGGATGTAAAAAGTGCCTTTCTGTATGGCAAAAATACAAAAGAAGTATATGTATCTCAGCTTCCTGGTTTTGTTGACCCTGTTCATCCTAAGAAAGTATACAAAGTGATCAAAGCACTCTATGGACTGCATCAAGCTCCTAGAGCTTGGTATGAAACTCTTTCCTCTTTTCTTGAAGAAAATGGTTACAAAAGAGGAGTCATTGACAAAACCTTGCTCATTAAGAAGGACAAGAAAGATATTATGCTTGTGCAGGTTTATGTAGATGATATTATTTTTGGGTCAACCAAAAGGGCTTGGTGTGAAGAATTTGAGGCATTGATGAAAGGAAAGTTTAAAATGAGCTCAATGGGAGAACTCACTTTCTTTCTTGGCTTGCAAGTCAAACAACAGTCAGATGGCTTATTTATATCACAAGAAAAGTATGTTGCTGACATGCTTAAAAAGCTTGACTTTGCAAATGTCAAAACTGCCGTCACACCTATGGAGAACAAAGTGCCTTTAACTAAAGATGAAGATGTTGCAGATGTGGATGTGCATCTCTACAGATCAATGATTGGCTCTCTTATGTATCTAACAGCCTCTAGGCCATATATTATGTTTGTTGTATGTGCTTGTTCCAGGTTTCAGCTCAATCCCAAGACTTCAGCTCTTCATGCTGTGAAAAGAATCATTAAGTATCTCAAATGCAAACCAAATTTGGGGCTTTGGTATCCTAAGGAGTCATCCTTTAATCTGGAAGCTTATTCAGATAGTGATTATGCTGGAGCAAGTCTTGATAGGAAGTCCACAACAGGAGGTTGTCAATTCCTAGGGCAGAAGGTTGATTTCATGGCAGTGCAAGAAGCAGACCATAGTGGCCACTTCCACTACAGAAGCTGAGTATGTGGCTGCTGCAAATTGCTATGGTCAGGTACTATGGATTCAAAATCAAATGCTAGATTATGGTCTAAACTTCATGAACACTAAAATATTTATTGACAATGAAAGTACCATTTGCATTGTCAAAAATCCAGTATGTCACTCTAGGACCAAACACATAGAAATCAGGAATCATTTTATTAGAGATTGTTTTGAGAAGAATCTCATTAAAGTTGAAAAGATTCACACTGATTTAAATGTAGCTGATTTGTTAACAAAAGCATTTGATGGACCAAGGTTCAACTACCTAGTAGTCAATATTGGTATGATGAACCCATAGCTACATTTAAGGGGAGGTTAAATGTAAAGTGTGAAATTGGTTGGAAGTTTAGTTAAAACTGGTCACCTAGAGTTAGTACGGGTAGCTTAGTTGGTATTAATTCAAACTATGTATATATGTTTGGTGTTTACTAATCATTTCAGGTTTCCAAGGACTTAAGCATTTGTACAACTTCTTTTAGTCTTGGGAGTTTGGATCAAAAGTTATATTGCTTGTTAAGTCTGGTGAGAAAGTTTCTAAGTCTGGTTGACTATTTTTAAATCTGGTAGTGTTAATCTGCAATTAATACTTTATCGTTGTGTCTGATCACCCGCATAATGATTTTTTATTGTTCAATCTAACCGTTATCAATCAAATGGGTATATAAGTGAATCAAATTGATTTACTTTTTGTTTTATTCATTATTTCCAATTAAGTAAAAAGTCTTTCAAAAGGTCAACCATACTCTGTTTTTCACCACTCCAAATCTTCTCTCACCAGTACTAACATGGCGTTGTTTGCATATAGTGCTAGACATAATCAAGTGGTTTACCTAAAGAAGTCATCAAAAAGTCATGGCTTTGATCAAATACTTACCTTTTTAAATCATTCTTATATAAGGTATGCTTTGACTTGTAATCCCACTGTCTATGATTCTTTGGTCAAATAGTTTTGGCACACTGCTATTGCTGAAACTCTTCCAAATGGAATCAAACAAATAAGGGCAACCATTGATAATGTTGCTTATATTATCACTTAAGCATCTATTCGAGATTGTCTTCATTTCAATGATGCCTCAGGGGACTTTAAGTTGCCACATAACTTTCTTGTTGAGGGTATGAAATGTATTGGATATCCCACTGGTGACAATCTCAAATTTCTAAAACGAAATCTTTCACCTCAATGGTGATTCCTAGTACACCATTTGCTTCAATGTTTGAGCTCTAAAAGTGGGGGATGGGATCAATTTGATACAAAGATTGCTTCTGCTCTGATCTGTCTTGCTCTTGGCAGAACTTTCAATTTTTCTAAATTGATTTTTACTGGAATGGTGTCAAATGTGAATGGTCAACATAAGTTTTTGATGTACCCTCTTTTCATACAAATGGTTTTAAATATTGAGACAATGAACAACACTATTTATCCTGTAAAATGTCTCAAAGCAAAGGTTTTTGGAAATATGAGGAGTGGATTCACAGGGCAAGAAACACCTTTGTCGGTGGTTATGTTGTTTGCTTCTAACCCTTGTGCAGGTTCTTTAAGGCCTTTTGATGCTCAGTTTGCTCCAGTACACACTCTTGACCTCAGCTCTTCAGCATCCCATCATTCTATTCATAAAGAGTCTCCTATTATGGATACAGATGATATTTTTAAGCTGGTTCCTACACTTCTTGATCGAATCAATGGATTGGAGAAACAACTAACAAAGACAAACAAGAAGGTAGAAAGGTTGGAGCATGCTTTGAAAGAACTTGGAGTTTCCTTTTCCATGTCTACAGATGCAGAATCTAAAAATTCATCCAAACAAGGGGGTATTGGTCACAAACAGCTGAATTCTTATAAGAAACAGATTCAGAAGAAACATCTATTAGTTCTCCTAGACTTGAAGATGCAGAACTGATCATTAACCTAAGTCAAAGTCAGAAGAAGAGAAAAATGTTAAGGGAAAGAGTTGTGGGCAAAGAAGCAATTAAGTCTGGTGCAAAGGATAAGTCTGCTCAACCCAGTAGTGGACAGAGGGAAGGAAAACAAATTGCTCAATCAGCCTCTATACCTAAGAAATCAAAGAAACAGACCAGACAAGAGGAGGCAAGTTATGCTGAGATTGATAGACTTTTGCAACAAGATGCAAGTCAAAAACAACCTCTAAAAAGGTATAGAAGGGTTTGAAAACTCTTGACTATGTTTGGATAAATTCTCAGGATAGATGGATTTTTGAGGATATAACACTTGGTGGCAGTATCTTGTACTACCACAACAAATGGTTATCAGTCCACCATTTCTAACCCACATAAGGACTGGCTAATCCAAGAGCAAACGGCTCTAGGTAAAGATATCTCAAATCTGTTTATGGCTGACAATTTTCCAAAAATTGTATGGTATTAAACTCACCATATCTGCTATAGTGAAGAGTTGACTGGCCCACAAGGTTATGGCTTGTGGTAAAGGCAGTGGAAAAACCATAATTGGTAATCAACTCACCAAGATGATGACTGTATTCCATCAAAGAGTTGGCTAGTCCAAAAGCAAACGGCTTTTGGTAAAGACATATCAAATCCGTTGATAGCTGATGGTTTGCTAAAATTCATATGGTTATCAATGTACCATAGTATTACACTGAAACATTGGCTACTCCAGAAGTGATGGCTATCTGGTAAAGATACATCAAATCCATTCAATTTTCAATGATTCATCTCTCACAGGAGTTCACACACCTGGAAGTGATGAGAATAGTATGAAACTTTTGATTTGATGTACATATTGTCAATGTTGCTGCAAAGGATCAGATGGTATTCAAGATTTAAAGTTTGCTGCAGAAATCTCAAGATTCAACAAAAGTTGTAGCTCAAAATAATTCCAATGGAGCTTACATTCAAAAATCTTCAAAGCATTTCTGAAGAAAGGAAATTGAAGATCATGGAGCATGAAGATCAAGTTAGGGGAGGATTGTTGAGAATTATTTGTAACAGACTTAAAAGTCTGAATAGTCTAGTTAAGTCGGGTAGATAGCTAAGTCTGCCAGTACAAAGTTAAGTCTGGCCAGCATTAGTTAAGTCTGTTTATGTTAGTTCAGTTAAGTTTGTTTTGCTGAACAATTTAGATATCTTAGGAGATATTATAGGAAAGGATATTCACACGGTTAGATATCTTAGGAGAAGATATGCATGCATCCTTTCACACATTTGTAGAATTAGGGTTTCCTTATAGTATAAAAGGAACCCTACGGGATTGTGCTCAATGCCAAGTTTTCAAGAGATTAAGAGAATATAAAGTTAGTAAATTCTCTGTGTTGTTCTTACTGCTTGTGTTAACATTCCGCATTAACATCAAGTATACATTATTTAGAGTTTCTCATATAGATAGTTTGGATTTATCCAAGGTGTCTATTGTCTTACAAAGGCTGCTAAGATCCAAATCTTTGGACCTACAGTGGTGGAAATTCCTAGCTCTCAGAGCACACCACTTGTCCCACCTCCGGATTCTTCAAGATGTTCTTCGAGACTTGAATCTATCATCCCCGACTCTTCCCATCCTTCCATCACACCGGTTGAGGGAAGTGACTCAGTTTTGGATGAGCTCGATGCCTTTCTTGCTAATAATGATTCTATTTCGACTAATATTGATGATACTTATTTTGATTCAGAGGGAGACATCCTTTTTCTTGAAAATTTATTGAAAGAAGAACCGTCACCTTTTTTCCTTCCGAAGAACACCAACGTTGATGTTAATGTTGAGCCGTCCGATCCTTTGGAGCCTGAGCTCAAGGATTCATTACCTGATCTCGAAAAACATGATATGGCAGAAGAGTTCGAGTTACCTCCTCTTGACAATCCGAATGTTTGTGTTGAGATGTTCTCCGATTCCGACGATGATAAATCTTTATCTTTTGTAGACATTGATTATGTGGACGAAGTATCTTCTGAGCTCGTCAGCTTAGAAGAAGAAAATAATGAAGAAAATGACAAATCACTTTCTCACCCTCCGAAGGAAGTTGAATTCAGTCCTCCTAAGGATATTGATGACCTTGTTCCAAGGGTTTCTGAAACATTCAATATGACTTTCACAAATCCGTTATTTGACTATGATTCGGAATTTTCCCTAATTTCAAATAACCTGATCTTCGATATTCCTAGTGATGAGTCCGAAATGGAACCCGAGGTCCAGGATTCATCTCATATGATTGATTCTCTTCACGAGAACTTCTCTGATGAACTTTCTCATATCATATCTCCATCGGAGAATGATCCTTTTTGTTTTGAGGAAGATCATGACCCGGGGGAGGAGCACTCTATCATAAGAGTTTGTTTATTCAAGAAACAATCCCGACTCTCCCTCCCGAGGTTTTCGTTAAAATGAGCTTTAACGAGAATTTTGCTTTTGAAGATGAAATTCTATTCATTATTAAAATCTTTCTTCCCTTCGTCACATATGATGTGATTTCTCCTCTTCTTCACTTCATCGGGAGTGAGGATACCGTCTTTGACCTCGGCATCTCCGTTTATCTTGCCGGGTATTCGTTACATTTGCTCCCCCAAGATTAAGTAAATTCGGGACGAGTCTAAGCTACTCGACTCGTTAATAAACAAACGCTTTGTGGGAGGCAACCCATGCTTATCCTTTCTATCTGCTTTCTATTTTCTTTTTACTAATAAGTGACGTGAGGAGGCTCGCCTCTTCCATTTCTCGTGTTTTGTGCTTGTTGTTGCTTATGTCCAGGATTTGCCCGAATAATGAAGACTCTCGTGCTCGTTGTTTTGTTTCACCTCAAGTCTCATCTTTCGTTGCTCATCCATATATCCTAATCTTATCGACTAACGTTTATCTTTTGGCATACTTAATAAACGGCTTTAGATTTTTGTTAGGATTACCCTTACCTTTGAAACATTGAGGACAATGTTTATCTTTAGTCTGGGGGGTGAATCTTCGATTCGATTTGACCTTGCACTTTCACCTTCGTCGTTTACTCTCGCAACCCCGTTTTTCCTAAAAAATTGAAAACATTGTAAAATTTTGAAAATTTTGAAAAAAGATGATGAAAATGTTGTGAAAAAGTACAAAAAAATGTGAGAAAGTTGAAAAAAAAATTATGCAAAAATATAATAAGTGTTTTGACATTTGTTGACTTTCCGCTGGTAAGAGTAGGAATAAAATTTTGACTTGACCGGCCGTGTTGAGCCCTAGCTTGTTCCCTTAATCAATGATAATCACATAAGCTCGTGCTAGTCTTGTATACAAGGAGCTATAAAACGCGAATTCTTTCATAAGAATCTGCAAAGTTCCCGTACTTGACTTTATACATGCGCGGCTTAAAAGCTTCCGCTAGTCTTTTACATAAGGAACTAGAAAACGCGAATTCTTTTATTAGAGTTTGCAAGTTTCCGTAACTGACTTTATATATGTGCAGCTGATTATCGGCTAAGTATTTGCGAGTCTCATTATTTGAGATTTTGAAAAAGCGAAGAACGAGAAATGATAGAGTTTATTTAGAAGTTAGATGTCATACGTGGAGTAGTTGGTTCTCTTTAGAGCTTATCGAAGGTACTTGTGGCGTTTTGCTCCAGCCAAATTGTTTCACCCCTCTCTTGTGTATAAATAATTAAAGATATTTCGGTTTTGATGAAATTTAGTTTTTTATCTTCTTAAAAGAATCTTTGCTTTAAAAATTGGGTACACATCAAGGATACAAGTCAAGAGTGTTGTAAAGTTATGTATGAGGTTTAGGAACTACCCGTTAAAGTTCCTTGGTTATAAGTGAAAAAAAAAGGTTCAAAAAGTGAAAAAAGTATGAAAAAAAGAAAAAAGTAAAAAGGAAAGAAAAAAAATCAATAATGAGATGTATGGATATGTGCTTAAGTGTTAGACAAGTTGGTAGCGCGTGAGATGCATGTGAATGGTCGTAGACCGGGCACATGAGGTGCACGTGTAGTACTCCCCAACTTATGTCTATTATGATGTATGATTCCAAAGTCTTCGTTGTATGTAAATAAGAGTATATATGTATCAAAAATCCTTGATGTGGACCTCATTTTTCGGGCAATGGTTCTTGAGAGAAGATGAACAACTACTTAGCGTTTTAATTTTGGTATCTTTATCGGATTAAAAAGTATCGAAACAAGAAAATATGAAGCAATTTATTTCTCAACATAGTTTAAAAAAATCTAGATACACTAAGATTTGGGAGCAACAGGTTTTTACAAGTAACTTCCATGAGTAGTGTTGGCATCTAATTTCTAATTAGGCTGTGATCTCGTTTATAAGCTTAGTTTGGGAGCTTGTGAAAAATTAAGGATGACGAATTTTATCCGTATGGTCACTTTTCCATGAATTGTGTTTTCTACTCTATGACCCTAAACGTTATTGCAAAATAATGAAAGTTAACATACCGTCACATTAATAAAGTGAAAATACAAAATAGTAGTGTAAAGTTAGTATAAGGAATAAAATGGAATAATTGGGCATTATAGGGAATAAATGATTTTGAATTCTCTTTTGAATGTTCTTGCTACTTTTCAAAGTTAGTAAAAAGAGGTTTTGAAATTATTTATCTCAAAAGCGTGATTTGATCACATTGCGTGAGGACACAGCAATACGTTAGTCTGGGGGATTTTGGTATGTGTTATTTTACACCTACTTTTTGACCTAAATAACGGACCAAAACGACCAAAAAGCCGACCATAAATGCCAAATATGTGTTGTTTTTGTGTTTTTACATGTGCAGGTACGGATATGTGAGAAATGGACAAAATCAAACCAAAAACGACAACACGAGCACGGGATAATGAAAGAGTGTACAAAAGCCGATGCCGGGAAGAAATATTCAATCACGGATCAATATTTGAGCTCAATTGTCAAAGTCAACCTTCAAGAATCATCATTTGCCACAAATAGCCCTTGAAATATTTTACAAAAGTAGTCTTTGTAATTTTTAACCTTTTAACTAAAATTACACTACAAAAATAAAACCATATCACAAATCCGACCCATTACAAATCTGCTACGCCATTCAACCCATTCCCCTTTTATACTTAACCCAAGCCCAACACCCATTCCTTTTATAAAACCAACCCGGCTCAACTCCTTCCCAATAACCAAACCCGGTCAAATAGTCAAACAGAATAAAAAATAAATAACCTCCCGCCCTCTTTTTACCCCCTTTTAACTAGCTAATGAACCCTAGAAATTACGTCCCTCAAAATTACCACAATTAAGGGTAATTGTGTCAAATCAGAGCCCTTCTAGAAGTGTCAGGGAGTGTCAAAGCACGTCAGAGCCAAAGAAACACACAAAGGGCTACGTGGCAGCTTACTATTGGGCACAACACATCACTAATCATTGATCCAAGGGTTGTGATGATTGGGAAAGGATTAGACGGCTTAGATGATCTCAAAAGAAGCACACCACACGGATTGCCAGCGTAGATTTTTCCCTAAGCTCCTCTCATCACTCAAGGCTATAAATAGAAGTCATTCACCTCACAATTTGTTTGGTTAGCTTAGGAGTAATTTAGAATACTGTTACCATGCCAAATTGATAGCTTAGCTTGTTAGAACTTGTAATCTCATTCACTATTTTGTAAACGTTTAGTTGTTTTAATGAAATTTCAATTCAGTTTTCATATATACTTGTTCACTTAAAGTAGCTTTTAGTAGAATCAAAAGCTTAAAATTACTTGTTTCTGTTTCATTAAGCTTCTCATAAGCTTAATTCATCTTTTCTAAAAGTAACTTTCCTTTCACTTGTTTTCAAAGATATAAAAAATAACAAAAAAAATACAAAAATAATGTTTAAAATAAACTCAAATCAGTCTGAAACAAGCTCATAATAGCTTTAGAGTTCAGTAGAGTAGTTGTAGCTCAATACAGCATCAGTTCTTCTAATCTCAATTTGGTCAATGAAAGTCAAAGGAGGGGGTTTGTGAAAAATATGGGTTAATGACTCCTCCCAAACTAACCAGTCAACCAGGAGTGGTCAACTAAGTAAAATGAGGGAGAGAGTGATCAATTAATAATCCGGTGTAAGCACAGTGTACTCACGGGTCGTTATGTCCCAGCGAGATTGAAATTGTGTTTGGAAAACGTTTTGGAATGAGTGATTCAGGAATAGTAACCAGATAATGATTGGATTGATTTACACTAATGGAAATGAGATAAATAACAGATATTAACAATTACTGGGAATCAGATAAACTAAAAACGTAATCAGAATTAAAACAAACGTAAACGCGTACTGAGAAAAGGACAAACTAAGCAGAAATAAACTAGAGGGGGTGAAAATGACTTTTTTACAAACTTAATATTAAAAGAAAATTAAATTAAAAAGAAAAAAATTTTTTTTTGATTATTTTATTATTTAATATTAATTAAAACTATTTAATTACTTATAATAACTATTAAAGTTAAACTAAATATAATATAATAATAAAACTAAGAAAATGAAAATTTATTTTTAAAACTCTAAAATAACTAAACAAAATAATATAAAAACTAAAAATATGTATTTTTGTCTTTTTCTGAATTAAATATTAATTAATTACTAATTACTTATTAATTAACTAATTAACTAATTTAAATTACTAATAATACTAAAAATGACTTAGATAATTGAGGAAATATTTTATAAAACTAATTAACTAATACAGAAACCCTAAAAAATTATAAAAAGTTTATAAAAACTATTATTACATTATTTTATTAATTATTTACTTAATTACTAGTTAAAAACTATTTAAACTAATTTAATTAAGATAAATAGAAAATGAACAGTAATAATTATGAAAATATTTTATAAAAATACTAAATGATTTATAAAACCTAGGAAAAATATAAAAAAGTACTAGTGATTAAATTTAAACAGTAGAGGATTTTATTTTTGGTTTTTCAATTAAAACTAATTTAAATAATATTAATTATTATAAATACTAAATGAAAAGATAAAAATCTAAGAAAATTATTACAAATACTACAAGGTGTCAGGAAATTATTAAAAATATAAAAATAAAAATTGCTTAATAAAAAGCTAAAAAAGAAAATTATAAAGATAAATAATATTAAATAGAAGTTATCACTTAAATTTATTTTGGATTTTTCTGGTTTTTCTTTTGGAAATCTATTTAACTACTAAAAATAAGAAACTTTTGTGAAGACAACTTTTTTCTAGCTTAAAAATAAGCCAAATGGACACCAAAATGCTAAAACAGTTGACTTTCTTTGACTTTTGAAGGAAATGAGCCTCTGTGGGGCCCACAGAGGTGGATTATGGTTCAAATAACTTACTTGGACTGATATGAGCTAGAAACAACAAAATCATACCACTGAATAAGCCAATAAGCCAAAATAAGCTTTTGAGATACTTGTTTTCACACAGAAAATGGGACAAACTTTGAGCTGATATAGGGTGGGGTCCACAGAGCTTAAGTTCAAAAGCTTGGGTGAAATGTGTTCTCAGCTAGCTTGTGAACAACTAGGAACCAAAAACAACCACTGGGGCCTAATAATGAACACTGTGCAACCCTGAGAAGTTGGGTGTGCACACTGTGTACAGGGCAGTTTTCAAAAAAAAGCACTAAGTAAAAGCCACAAAATAAGCAGACAAACAAGCCAACCAAAAATTATAAAAAATCATATAGCAAGACAAGCAGCCAAATATCTAATATCCAAAAGCACAAATCAGGAAACTCAATATTAAACCCTACATGAAATTCCAAAGTTTATTCAAAAACGTTTTTTTCGACAATTTTGACTTTTTGAGAAATGATGAAAAGTTGACTAATATGGATTTTGATCTTGATTTTATGACTGATAATGCATTATTAAACTACTTAGTGATGAATTTAAGCTACACTAACAACTTATGAGCTAATTTGAGAGATCTAGGTACAAAGAAAACTAACAGTGAATGATCTAAGAGGATTAAACTTAAGAATTTGACTTTTTTACAAAGGACCCTAAGTTTTTATGACTCAAATGATCTAATAGAACCTAGATGAGCATGTTTTGACCAAAAACTACCACTGAAACAAGGACCATTCCATAAAAACCACTTAAACCAAACACCCCTTAAATCATACTAATTTGTGATTTTGAAAGCAAATCACTGATTTGATCCATGGGATTTGTTCCAAATGTTATATTATGATAAAATGAGCTTAAAGAAGCATGAAAACACAGATAGTAACAACAAAAACTCAAGGATCATATTTAAGTTATTTTGACTGTGGAAATGAGAACATGAGCAATATTGAAAACTGATTAACAAGCAAGCTGTAAAAATCAATAATCTAACTTATCTATATCCAAGAAGCATAAAACAACACATATAAACAACTAATAAAGGGTACTTCAGTGAAATGCAAAAACTTGAAAATAAGCTTACACATGGATCCTGAGCACAAAGCAATGAACCAAAGATCACAACTATCCTAACAGCTTCCAACTAAGCTACTAAACCCAAGGCCTTCCATATTTAGCCCTGCTCCATGCTTTCTTCAACCTTTACACTGAATTTTTTATTTTTCAAACTATTTATAAGGTATTTTTGGTATTTTTGCATTCATTGGATAAAATTGGTTTTTAAAGGTAATGAGCTTATAAAAGCTTAATAATGAGCTAAAATGATCACTACACAACCACTTTTAACAATTTTAAAGCTAAATGAGAATTTCACATAAAATTGCATAAACTGAGCTTTAATGAAGAAACTTGAAATTAAGATTCAAATGAGGTTCACTTACATTAAAAAGATTGAATACAAACTTTTTAAGCTAAAAAGTACAATTAAAATGTAAAATTACACTAAGTCGTCATTTTAGACTATACTACTAACTACTACTTTCTTCATTCTCTGTCTTCCTTCTTTTATAATTGACAATTAGGGTTTAGTGGGTCCCACTTGAGCTTTCCCAGCAGTAAAATGAGCCATTAGATGGCTGAAATAGATCCTAGCCTTCCAATTGGTTTTGGCGGGAAAAGTTGTTTAATGCCAATTGCACTGATAACTTGTAGTATGGGAGTGGTTTATAGGGTAGGGGTGGTGGAGGTGATGGGTGAGTGTGGTGGACAAGTGGTGCAGGTGGGGGGTGAAAACCAGGGGTGGTTTTGTATGGTGGTATAGCAGGTGGTGGTATTGGGAGGGAAGGGCGGTTTTTATTATTTAAAAGGGGTGGGTTATTACTGGTTTTGTGTATTGGGCTAGGTAAATTGGGCCTGAGAAGGTTTTGGGTTGTTAGGATTAGTGGTAGTGTTTGGGTTGGACTCGTGTTTGGGTTAAAAATAACAACTAGGGTCCGTTTGGTTTAGAGAATTATCACAAGGACCTATTTTGTATTTTCTGAAAAGTACAAGGGTCTGAATTGCAACTGTTCCAAAGTGATTCCAAGGGTAAGACTTGCCAAGTTCGAATAATACAAGGGCCATAATTGATATTTTCCATATTTGAAATTTCCAGGGACCAAATGTGTCAAATCTTGAAACTTGAAGGACCAAACTTGTAATTTCTTCAAATTTCTCACCCAGGGACTAAACTTGATGCTTTGTGAACTCCAAGGACCCATGTTTGACTTTTCTTCCAAAATAATTGCTCAGGGGTCATTTCTGCCAATTTTGAAAGTACAGGGACCAAAATTGTAAATTTTTGAAACTTTTCACCAAAGGACTAATTATGACAACTTGTGATTTCAAAAGGACCTTTGGTGACTTTTCTTATAAAACAAATGCTCAGGGACTGATTTTGTCAATTTTTGAAAGTTGGGGGACTGAAACTGCCAATTATGCAAACTTTGTTCGTTTTTCATCTATTTTTAATCATTTTGCATCTAAAACATATAAAACACAATCCAGGGATATTTTCTGTATTTTGATGCATATTTGAGTGTTTTTAAATGCTTTTTGCAGTTCAGATAAGACAAAAATGATGAGTATTTATACACTCATCAGTTAATGATGGTGGATTTTTGGTTGCAGAGGTGATTTGAGTTTATCTAAAAGATAGGCTTTGATTGAATTGTTTACCCTATGTCAGTTAGGGTCCTAATCTTGTAAGTTCTCAGTTTCTATCTTCACTATTAAATGCATCTTATAATATGTAAGTGTAGATCTGTGTTAAGTAGTTGTTACTGTTATGTTAGTTAGTTCTAGTCATCACTGAGACTATTTGATTGAATTTAGTCAGATAGTAGCTTGTTTCAACATTGTGATCAATTTTAGTTTTTAAAACTGTCCAATATGGCTTATCTATGATCCTGTATCATTTGTTGGATTGAACTGTGATTTTGTGCATAACTCAGCTCATTTGGTCATAATATAAGCTCACATGTAGGTTCTGTGGATTAAAACTCAGAATTGCTTCATAAAAGTTCTTAAAAGTTGTCTAAAGGAGTGTTTGGATAAGGATAGTTTGCTGAGTTTTAGTAGTTTCTGTGAGGTAAAACTTACTTAGACAGTTCAACTTAAGTACAAGTAGGATAGTTCGACATAAAAATCAGTAGGTATTACTGCAAAAGTCAAAATTGCTCTAAAAT
The DNA here is from genome assembly GCA_014162995.1 of Artemisia annua. Lineage (NCBI taxonomy): Eukaryota > Viridiplantae > Streptophyta > Magnoliopsida > Asterales > Asteraceae > Artemisia > Artemisia annua. The sequence continues at coordinate 16,691 of LBNU01008932.1, forward strand.
CTAATTGTTGCTTGCTATTGTTGCTACTGTTCATCTGCTCTTGTTCATTCCATGCATTTTGTATTTGTGTTGAAGTTTTTAGTGATTAACCATGCCTAAACAAAATATTAGAGTAGATCTAAGTTGTTAAAATCCAACTAAGTCAAACTTTGAGTGCAACTAAAAAAGTCAAAACTGCAGACTAGGGCTTTTCATGTTTTTGTGTTGTCTACTGGGTAGTCTTGCTTTTGCCCCCTTAACCTTTGCATATTTGGCTTATTAAACTGCTTAATTATCTGCTTAAAGTGGCCTGATGACGTGGGATTGCGACCACGCAACAGGTTTTACCTCTCAAGGGATCTTGAGAAGCTTGCAATCTCACCAGGCAGTGTACCTGGTCGGTGTAGTATAGTGTAGTGGTAAGTACGGGGAATTGATCGTTCTCTCACAGGGAATAGTGTTCGTTAGGTTAGAAAAACTACTCTAAAAGGTCTAAGGGTGAAGGAAGATTATTTTTGTATTTTTATATTTTTTTAAAAGCA
>LBNU01008932.1:62807-88494 GCA_014162995.1 Artemisia annua
CTATGGATCTAAATGCAACCTTGCTACTATCCTAAATATCGAAGTTTTGATCTAACTACCATTTTATAAAAGGTGAAATGTTTCCTTGATACCCTGTAAGTTATTTTACAAATAACTTAATGAGATGATTTCATAAAACATTTTACTGCCTTGCTGCAAGATTATGAAATCAAATTGAAAATTGAGATTTGACTCTCCCACGATTTTTAAACAATGGGTCGTTTTCCTATGACCCGATGAGCCGTTTCACAAATCCTTTTTGTCGATTTTTATTTTGCTGCTATATCGTAAGCTAGACCTTGGGAAACGAATCTCGACCTCTACACGAGTATCTGTTGATAATTCCACTCAACCTGTTCAACTCCTATTGGTCCATCTCTCTCTTACTTACTCTTTCGGGATTTCAACGGCACTGCAAAAGACCCTCTATGGTCGCGAGTGCTGATCGCCGACTTGTTGGATAAAGATGGAGATACCCAATTTCCTGACCTTGAATTTGTTCGTAAATCTATCAAGAAGATCGTTCGAAGGCAGAACAGAGATGTACGCTACTTGTGGATGATTAGAAACGCTGATGATGTAAACCTCTTGAATTCTTGTCGTATCGATTCTTTCGGATTTCTGCTAGAGTCAGATTGGTAGCTCACAGGTTTGAGCTATCGTCAGAACTCAGCATTGTTTACGTGCTTTCACATACGATATTCGAAGTAACGACTTGCCAATGAGGCCGTTGTTGTTCCTCTTGGAGAAATTCTAATATCTTAACGTTTGAACCTTGTTGATCTATTGGAATCTTGAACCTTGGAATTTGACGACTTTCATTTAGTCGCATTCCTATCGATAGAGTTCGTCGAAACTCGCTAAAGGATGCTAAACTCGCGTAGGGAAACGTGAAGACGAATCCTCGTGCGTATATGCTTATTTCTTTCAGAACCTGATGAGTAATTGGAATTGAATCGTGAGGACACGATTCTTTTAAGGAGGTAGGACTGTGACAACCCGCAAAATTCCCGATATGTCATTTTTGGAGAAACGATAAGTTATTTTTTGATTCGGATAATTTTCGGAGAAACTAGACGTATTTATATTCATTTTATCGGAAGTATTATTTTAAGCGCGTTGGTGCAATTCCCGTATCATAAATCTATCGTTTACTTGTCGAAATGAGCCCCGAGTCTCATTCGTAAAAGATTTGGTAACTTACGGTTTTGGCCCCTCGGGTAGATTTTGTTTACCGCCCCTAACTTTAACGTAATTACCTGTTGGTCCCTGTGGTTTATCCACCACATCTACATACTATATAAGCTCTTTTATTTCATTTTTAGGGTAAAAACCCATTTCTCTCCTCTCTCTCTCTATATCCAGCCGCCAACACCATTCCTCCCTCTCTCTATCTAAAATTTTTCCGGCAAGAAAACCGGCGAGAACTCCACCACTGCCGCGAGTGGGTTCTCACCTCCACCACCATCACGTGTGTTTTTCCATTCCATATCTATCGATATGTAAAACGCGCCGTATAAACAACTATAACATTATTTTTTTTATTAAAGATTCATCCTCGAATCACCACCTATCTTCATCCTTTTTCGTGTGTTCGATTTATACAAAGGTTAAGTTAGTTTCGGCTCGTGTTTGGTGACCTCTTGTACCACGGATCGACCCAAAAACCTAGGGTTTCGAGGGTTTCTTATTTATTTGGTTTAGGCCTCGTTGTGCTTCGAGTTGTACTCGAAGAGAACACCACATCTCCTCCTTCCCCTCGCGTTGGTAAGACAAGCCCACGACCCGTTTTATTTCTTTTCATTGTTTCAGGAAACTAGTATGTATGGTGATGTTATTATATGTTTTCGTGGATCAAAAACTAACAAAAACAAGTTTCTGAGTTTTGTGGATCTAAATTAGTAAAAATGGGTTATTAGATTTTGTGGATATAAATGAGATTAAAAAGGTTTTGAAAATGTCTCGTGTGGTTAGGAATTCGATATGAGGTGTCGATTTGATGTTGTTGATGTTCCTGGTCACGGTTTGATCTTGATGTTCTCGATGTTGTTGTTATTTTGGGTCGAGTTTGGTTTAAACCCGTATAGGGTGTAAGAGTTTGGATTCAGATTCATTATTTTGTTTAGATTTGGTCTCGAATAGGTGATCGGTTTTGTTTATAATTTGTTAATCGGGTGTTCGTATTGGCTTGGTCTCGGTTTGGACTTGGGTTGTTAAATTATTTGTGTTGGCTTTGAGCTTATAGGTTTATTGGCTTATTTGTTGAGGGTGTTATTTTAGTGAGTTTTGAATGTGGCAATTCGCCTTGGATGAGTTGTCTCTGCTGGAAAGGAAACCACAAAGGTGGTATTTACTTGTTTGTGCATTAGGGTCTGACAAGGAGCACCACAAATGTGGTGTTTTGCTTGGTCCGGTTAGCGTCGCGACACCACAAGCGTGTCAAGTTTATTGTTGTGTATCGAGTAAACGAAATAAGTACAATGGCGTATTTGGTTATTTTCAATTAGTTAAGATTTATTATCATAAGTCATGAGTAAATAAAAGGAAGTTTTGGTTAAAATATTAAAGTTGTGTTTGATTATTATTTTGTTGCGTCAAACCAATTTGTTGTTTTTGTCGAAGTATACTTTGGTACGTTTCGGATATAATGGGATTGATAATGGATATTGGTCGAAACGGATACTCAATGAATTGTAGATGGTTGAATCGATTAAATATCTAATATAACTTGACATTGGACAATGCGAATATTTAACGAACTAAATGTTTGGATTAAAACTATTGGATGTGTATTGATTTTGGACATTGGACGTTGGACGATATGGACTTATTGGACTTGAAACGAATACAATATATTAGACTCGTAACGAATTTAATATATTTGATTCGCAACGAATATACAATAAGTAAATAATGTCTAATAATCAACGAATACCTTTTATAGTTTTCTAATAAAATTGTCGGGAAATATTGTTTTGAGAATTAATTTTACGTGAAGTCTATTGACTTGGAAAAGTTATATAAATGGACGCGTCATGCCGAAATTTATAACTTTTCTAAACTTACTTTTATTTCTAAACCTTTTTAAGAGTTCTTTTATAAAACCCGACTAAGAATTCAAAATGAATAGTTTTATTTAAACTTTAAAACATTTTCATATTTGAATTATTAACTTGTGACTTCTTATAAAACTATTTGGGACTATGGGGTAAATACCGAAACTAACCGATTGACCTATTTCATATTAAATAGTTAATTGTCGTCATTTTCTAGATTTTCTTCGATTAACTTGAGTTTTAGTTAATATCTATCAATTATGTCGACGTTCATTCTTCTTTTGCGTGAGTTGTATGTCGACGTTTATTATTCTTTGGTGTGAGTTGCATATCGATGTCTTGTTCATTTGGCGTGAGATGTATGTTGATGTCCTTTCATTTTGGCGTGAGTAGTATTTTGAGTCTACGTCTTCTTACCACACCACACGAAACATAAAGCTTTCTTACGAAACATTGATACTAAACTTTTATAAGTAATGATTTGAGTAATCCACGAAAACTATGACACATCGTCTTTTATAGACTTTATTATTGTACGAACTATATTTTGAGATAATCGTAAGCGTATTAGGATGTACACTCGTGTTCGTACTACTTGGTGCCGTCGTGCCCACCTTTTGGATATCGTTGTGATTAGCTCTAGATGCCAAGTTGTGTCCGTCGTGATCTTTGCATTGCTGTGGCTAAGGTGAGTTCATAGCCCCCTTTCTTTTAAACAGTTTTTATAACTATTTTTTTGGGGGAGAATACATGCTCTTTTAACTAAACTCAATGATTGTTTATCTGATTACGTGAACGGTTTGATTAAGATTTGATTGATTGATTGATTGATTGATTGATTTACCGATATACTTGATTTGGATATTCGAATGCGTTATGTGTTTACCTGGTTTATATATGAGAGCTTCCTAGCTCAAACCATTTTCTTGGACCTGCTACTACTTGGTTTTGCTACATGTGTTGGCTAGATAAGGTTAGACGGAAGTAGAGTTGACCTAGAGCTAGGGCGCTTTGACCCTAGTTTGGAATAGACTCTGCTGCGGCCTAGATCCGGGGCAGTAACGGGTGGTTCCTTGTTGTGACCTGGCTAGTGACCGTTGATTCATCTTTCCTAAGATGATAAATTATTGATTGAGATTGAGATTGAGATTGAGATTGAGATTGTGATTGTGATGTCTATACCTGCCTCTAGTCACATATAGCACTTAAACTTTTCAGGTCCACAACTGTTTTTATAACTTAAACTCTATGAACTCACCAGCGTAAGCTGACCTTTAGCGTGTATTCTCAGGTTTAAGGCGATAGCTCACTATTTGAAGGCGCTTGGCAAGGGGCATGGTCATAGGCGACTCTGATGAATATTTGGGACCGCTTTAATTATTTTATGAGCCTATTTCCGCACTATTTTATATCATGTAAACTTTATGCTTTACATAACAGTTTTTATTCCAAATAAATGAAATAAAAACCATTCTTTGTTCCTTGTGTTGTGATACCGATTTCGTAGCACCCCATTGCATGTATGCTTCCGCTAGACCCGAATTTTGGGGGTGTTACAGAGTGTCTGCGTTTGAACCAATTGGTGCGATTAGTTGGAATAAGCTTAGGACTTTGTGTATTTCGCAAATTAAACTAGATGACGGGGTGATTGAAAATATATTATCCGGAAGTCCTTTTTTGGAAACTTTTAAGCTGCATTACTGCTATGGTTATAAGGGGATTGATATTACTTCTAAGAGTGTTGAGAACTTGGTGTTCTCTGGATACATAGATGTTGAAGGTGACGGATATGCTATGGAAATCAATGCGCCTAATATTTTGACATTAAAACTCGAGGGTAGTTTGTTTTTAAGTAAACTTTTGTTGCTAAATGTTTCTTCTTTGGTCAAAGCTGACTTAGATTATACTTATGGTTGGCTTGATGAGACAAGTCCTAAACATGAGGAAATGGAGATGCCTAAAGGGCTTATACTAAGCCTTCGCCATATCAAGGAACTTAAAATTGGGATTTTCTGTTCAAAGGTACAATTCTCTATTTTTTTGGCGGTTTGTGTCTTTTTGAGAACTACAGATCGTTAGCCACATTATTGATTATTTTCTAGATAACCCTTTACATTATTGGATGTGTTTTTCATGTTGTTTAGCTAATTGGCTGCTTAGATCTAATCCATGGAGTTTGGATGTTTGTTTGCTGTTAAGCAACATTTTTCTAATTACTATTTTTTTTATTGGCAGGCTCTCTCTTACTTGAAAGCTAAACGTTTCACTATTCCTTCGAACACTAAGTGTCCTGATATTACTTCATGTTTAAGTTTTGATAGTGAAGATGAAGTTGAGATTGGATGATAAATTGCTTAGACATGGTGGTAACGGTGATGAGCTTAATTTATTGTGGCACTTAGTGTTCATGTTTAGGCTAGAGATTATTACTGCATTATAAATGCATATAACTTTGTTAGTCCCAAGTAGTTTTGATTTAACGGATTCTGAATGATGCTTGGTTTTACTGCAAATGGGGAAATGTCGGCAAGCTGCTAAAAATCTTCTTGGCTCTTAATCTCTTATGCTTATAAATATTTCTGCTAAATCTACGGTCCATGGTTATGTTTGAAATCTCATCTTATTTTATCATAACTGTTGTTTATAACGTATGCTCATGCTTGTTAAGCATGTTTGGTTGTTTGGTGTCGTTTTCACCCTTTTTTGAGTCTGGTTTATCATACATCATGTGCTCGTTGAACCTTGTTATGGTTGGATGTTGTGATGAACCTGAAGATGAAAGTCTTAGACATACCAATATGGGTTAGTCTAATGCACAAAAGGCATTTTGTTGAGCCTAATTGAATATGGGTTGTTGGGAGTATGCGCCGGCCATATGCTTTTATCTTTGGCGAAACATGGATTGTGCATATCTCGCAAAACATTAAACATGCTCGCAACAATACTTTTTCTCTTGATTGAATGTTTGCATCTGCTATATATTCATGACACATTACCAGCACAACATTCTGCTTGTATAATTTTCTTTGATATTTGTCTATAGTTAATATTTCCATCAAACTTGACGGTTCTGAATGTTACTTCACCTTTATACTCTGATATGATTTGCTGGAGCTAGGTGATTGGTTTGATAGTGATTTAGCTTAATGCAGAGTTTGGGGGGTGTTATTACTTGCACTGGTTCTAACAGTATTGAGGTTAATTGATTGATGGCATTTAAAATTCATGTTTATAACGGACATAGTTACTGCATTCTCAATGAAAAAAGTTATGATGTTGTATGTTGTCTTATGTGTTTGCATTCCAAAAGAATGACACAAGAGTATGAGATGACTAAATATCATTATACATTATATGTTGATCTTTTGAGTCGCATTGCAGTTGTTGTGGTCCTATTGCTGATCACTCGCGTATACATATGACTGTCTATAGGTAAACTGGTACCGGTAATATCAATTCTAGTTGTGCGCTTATACCTTTGTTATTAGTGTTTGTCTTTGGTTTAGAAGATAGGTTGTGGCCGATCCCGATTTAAAAGCATGTTTGCTTGTGATTCTTTTTCTTGTATCTTCTTACAATAGGGCAAATGTAAACTACTGCAGTTTTAAAAGTGAGGACTTGCAGCTAGGCTGATAAAATAAAGATGGCGAATGTAAATCATTTGTTGGTTGTTTGTTTCATGCGGCCCTTTTGTTTGTAAATCGTTTATACTGCATCAACTCCATAAATTTTTGTTCCTGATGGTCGGTCTTCTAAACCCCTAAAAGTTTGGAATCTGATCAGGTTGGTTAGTTTATATACTGATTTTTACACATGTGATAGCGATTTGCAAACCAAATACATGTAAACTTCGGGCTTTGCTTAAGAAAGTAACAGCTAAAATATGGCCATGGGCGGCCTCTATTTCCTCGGCAGTGTTTAGTATTGGGATTGAATTGGCTGAAGCTCAGTTAAAAATATGTAAAATCCACTAATTTGGATACTTGGATGTCTGAGTTAGTTAAGTTGACCTAAGCTTTAACAAAAAAACAATGAAATATTCAATATAACCAAACACCAAGAATAATTCCGGGTGGACTACATAGTCTGACTGATTGTTAATGTACACAAATCAATCTTTAATCAAAATATCTAATAAATTGAAACAGTTTAAACAAGTAGCTCTAAGCCTCTAATGCACCAAAAAGACGCTATAAAAGTGAATGATATAGGAAATTAATAAAAGGCATCAGTGGTCTAGTGGTAGATTAGTACCTTACTACAGTACAGGCCCTGGTTCGATTCCCCGCTGGTGCAAAGTAAAGCTGTGATGATATTTTAACAAGTGCTTCTGAGCTTTAACTTTTTGTTCTTCATTTAACAAAAAAACAAAAAAAAAAACAAAAAACAAAAAAAACTTTTCATAAATAATCTTGACCAATTTTCATTCTGCTTTTGTTCTACCAGTTCTTTTTTGCAGACAATAAAACTAAGAATAAGAGCGATCCTTCTTTGTGTTTGTTATTTTTTTAATCCTAATAAGCCGTTTATTCACCAGTCAATTGCAGTTAGTAATGTGCACCAAAGACAATCAAAGGTTTCATATAAGTGACTGANAAAAAAACTTTTCATAAATAATCTTGACCAATTTTCATTCTGCTTTTGTTCTACCAGTTCTTTTTTGCAGACAATAAAACTAAAAATAAGAGCGATCCTTCTTTGTGTTTGTTATTTTTTTAATCCTAATAAGCCGTTTATTCACCAGTCAATTGCAGTTAGTAATGTGCACCAAAGACAATCAAAGGTTTCATATAAGTGACTGACATCCAAATTTTCTTAAATCCAGTTCATAAACACCTGTTTTTACCTCCTATCAATGGTAGAACATCGGAGATCCTACAAAATCAACTCGTGCAATGCTCTTTGCTTAGCTAAACAATAAGAATCAATGGTAGAACATCGGAGATCCTACAAAATCAACTCGTACAAAATCTATTAGTTAGTGAAACTTGCCTCAGGATCTTCTATCTGATAACTGCAAATTAAAGAACATCTGTAGGTCAGTTTACAACTTCTTGTGCAGAGTCTTTCGCATTTGTAGTCTCGTCCAGCTTTCTTTTCTTTGATGCAGAGTCCACGTTGTTCTTTTTATGTTGGATTTCCTTTTCTTTTCCTTTGCCTTGTTCATGCACTTTGTCTTTTCCTTTTCTGAATGCAATAAGTCACCATTGGAACAGTCTAATCAAAACACTGTGATGACAATTCCACTTTAAGCGTAGGTTGGGTCCTTCACATTTGTCTGAAGAGTCTGATACTTCAGATATAACTCATTTAATTCCAGCTAATATGATCCAATAAATAACTCCTTCAGAAAAAGTAACCTGTGCGTGTTTTTCCCGAGTACAAAAGTAGAGATCAAATGATATGCTCAACACTAAAAAGGTCCTTTAATTAGATTACCATTGCATTTTTGCATACAAGTCGAGATATAATGTGTAGCCATTTTAGAGTTGAACAACTTTGGGTACCTGTTGATTTCTCAGTTTTAAATACAAGTTAAATGTACATCTGAGTGGTTTGGTTATCTGGGAAATGACCCATGAAATACCTCCTTATGCTCGATCTTCCACAATGGTAGTGTCACACAAAGACTTTGATTCTTGTTTCAGTCATTGTTCTCAATCAGAAACTACTCGAAATGCTGTAACTGTACTTGAATAACTTCTCGTTTATATTGTTAAAGAAAAGTTTCACCATTCTATTCTCCTTTTCTTTTCTCACCTCCAGTTTCTTCTTTCTTTACTCTTGCTTTCTAGACGATGGTAACAAGATTAAGCATTCAAGTGAGTCATCCCTTATATTTAGTGTATACCTCAACTGATTCATATTAACCACATAGAAGTTCAAGAAACCATGGTCCTATTTTGATGAAAGTGTGGTATCGCTCAAGTTATAAGCTCTGTTCCTATGAACTAATTGCTTGAAGATGGAGAGGAAAAGAGTGCTTATTGGTATTATGTCTGTCACCACTCACTGCACCAAGGTTTATTAATGACTAAATGTGAAGGTTAGAGAAGAGATGAGTGTGTTAAAGGGCAGGAAAGGAACACAACGACTAGATAAGAAAGTCGATGTATCCATCGTATGTAAAATTTCTTCTACCGCTGAAAGAATGATGATGTGACTATAACTTAAATGACTAAATGAGCTATACTCTTTATTAATTTCTAACAAAGACGGTGTTCAAGTTACGCATTTTAATATGAGTGAAGGTTCATAGAGAAATATTGTAATTGCTAAGGATGTTTTAAATATCATGGTTTTTATGATATATGATAATTCAGAATTATTGCTATATTTAGACGTGGATTCTACATATAATTAAGGAGTAGTCCCATTGAATCATTTTGCTGCTTCTAAAATCTTTATATAATTTATCAACTTATTGCAAAAGCATTAACAAAGTAGATTTTGAGCCAAGTAAAATACGGTATGCATTAGACAAAAGACCATATGAAAGGAATGATCAGTTACGATTGCAACTTAACCCCATGTATGTACTTAACAGATTGCATATAACTAGAAAGTAGAAACTAATGGATAAAAGTGGCACTAATGTGCAGTGGTAGAATGTAGCCTGCCAAGGTGCATACCCGGCTTTGACACATGTGCTTAATGTGGAGGTCCTGGAGGATGGGTCTTTCATATTATAATTCAAGTGCTTCTCGGCTGTTACATTTTGCTGTGATGACAAATGCGCTCAATGTGGAGGATGGGTCTTTAACAATTATCTGGATCTTGTTTCATTTGCTAGCAATGTTTAATTATTATGAAATTTATGAAGTATTAAGGGAAGTATTCTTTATTTTGGTAGTTTTTTATTCTCGCTGTGTCTTATATCCGATGTCCACTTTGACTTTTGGGCTATGTTTGGCAAAAATAGCTGTAAGCAGTATCAGTGAGCTGTGAGCAGTGAGCAGTAGCTTTCATAAAGAAGCATTGGAAAAATGAGCTTTCCTAAAAAATAGCAAAGCTCACAGCTCTCATACCAAACGAACATTAAAAATCAAAAAGCTCATTGTTCACCGCTCATCTCCTCAAAAAGCTCCAAAAAGCTTTGCGCCAAACATAGCCTTGGTAGCGGAAATGTAAAAGCCATAATGTTGAAACTTTAAATATCATACGAGCTCTTTAAGTTTCTGATAAAATGCGTTCATTAGTGTTTGGCATATAGAAGTTAAAGTAGGCATCTAATGAGCCATGGATTAGGAAATGGTCTTTCGATATAGTTTTGATGAAATATCAGAAACACAATTAATAGATTGATCATATGTACATTAATATGTAAGTCCATGATCCTGTTTGTCAGACTAATCATTGATAAAAACAGGCAAGAGTGAAGATGCGGTCCTTTTACACCTCCGTCTTGCAACTCCTCTAATAAAGTTTTGAGTTCCAAGCTGTTACGATCCCACATCGCCCAAGTATGGGATTGGGTGGTGGTTTATAATGTCTAGGTGTTCCCTCCTCCTTCAAGCTAGCTTTTTGGAGTGAGTTCTACACTTAGCTTATAAACAATTGATATTCAATACAAGCTCCGGTTCGTCCCAGCCTATTGTACCCATTAACGGATCTTAAGTGATCCCTAGTGGAGCGTATCACAAGCCTTCACTTACATAACAACTTTGCTCACTATTCATGCTAAAACTTCTCTCGGCACTTTCAGATATAGTAGAACTCTGCAACTTTTTTAAGCTGTTAGAGTCGAAATTATGTATTACACTATGACATTTGGTTGAAGCCTTGTAAGAAGTGGTTAGCCACAGTGTCTAAAGTAAAAGTAGTTTTATTTCGTGTTTTGGAGTGGAACTAGAAAGAGTACATAAAGATTACTGGTTCCAGCTTAGCTCTAATGCATTATTAACAAAGTGATAAAATATAATAATATTGTTTAGGGCAAATTACCTGAAAATGTATGCAACTTGCCACTTTTTCCCATTGTATGTAGCTTTCTCTTTTTTTTCCCAATGTGTCACTAAACTTGCTAAATTCGTCCATTGTGTGTAGCGGTGACTTGATTCACCTGCTGGAGCAGTGTGGATTATAAGTCCAAATATTTGTAACCTAAGATTACTAGTCGAATTCTATTTATTTGTATTTGTAAATTAAGACATAAAAGCAACCAATAAGGTTGTTTCCTAGGATTGGTGACCTGTCATTATGGCAGTTATTATGGTTAATATGGTTTGTAGAAAACGACCATAAGCAGTTAACTTTGAAGGGATGCAACTCTTTGTAAAAAGGAAACATTGCAACTCTTCAATAGTGACTGTCCATAAACTATAAATACTATGTAAACGATTCATTAATATATAGCAGTTATTTCAGTTATTTTACTTTTGCTTTTTCCCTCCAAATTCGTATAAACAAACACTCCTTTATCTCTACACATTTTCACACAGTCTCATCTTTGTCACAAAAATGGTGAACACTAATTCATTCATTGAACACAACTGGTCTCAACAAAAACACAATTCTGTTGGCCATTATAACAAGTGGCATCAGAGCCAAAACCCTGGGAGAAACATTACCAACAGAACCAAACTTGATTTTGTCCACAGACAAATCAAGAGAAACACTGAGACTACTTTAGGAAAACAGATCAAGCAAATCTCAAAAGATTGCAAGGAGATGCTAAAGAAGAAACTTGAGGAGATTAATGTGCACAACAACAAACTGACACAAAAGAAGAATCTGGTTGAAAGATACAAGAATTATGTATGTTTCAATTGCAGATTGAGGGGCCATATAGCAAAAGATTGCACTGCAGAAACAACACAACAGAAGGTTGTGAACACTGGTATCATCACCAAACCTTCTCAAATCCAAATTGAATATCCTGATTTCATACATCTCTCCACTGATTTCATGGTGGAAGGGACTGATGAATTGGATTGGAACCAAATATGGTATGTAAGCAACAAAATTAATAGACATGTATGTTGCAACATATCTCTTTTCTCAAAATTGAAGGAGAAATTTATGGTTGAAAAAAATGAAGAACAGAAGAAACTCATGTTCATTCATGGGATAGGAGAAGTACAAATTAAAATAGGAAAAGATATTCTTATCATTCCTGGTGTCCACTACACACCAGAAACGACTCTCAACATCCTTTCAGCATCACAAATGGAGGCACAGGGACTGGAACTTACATTCAAAGGCAATAGGTGCAAGCCAGTTCCAATGTTCAAGCATTCTACAGCCTGTTACTTTGATGAAAACAAGATGAACAAAAGGCACAATGAATATCTTGAAGGATATTTTAGAATGCTTGATGAAGATGCAAAGCATGAGGAGGACTACAAGAATGAACACCACAAAGAAGAAGCAGTCACTTATTCACATACATGCAATATTTGTGAAAGGGAAGGACATCTTGATTACATGTGTCCACAATACCCCATGACTGTAGAAGATGATGATTTTATCATTGTCAAAGGTGTTCGACTTCCTTTCTCTATTAAATCTTTTAATGACTGTATAATTTTCTTAAATTTACTTGGAAATGATATTTTAGACAGTCTCAATTTAGATCTTTTTAGAGAAAACTTTATAGAAGCATATGTTTGGTTCTATACTGTCTACCTTAAGAAATGTGTACCAGATCCTTTTCCCCCTAAAATTAATGGGAGGAAAATTCATTTATTGGATCTGCACATCATGGTTGAAGCACTAGGGGGATACCTTGGTGTAGATTTCTCAAACCAATTTCCTTATATTGCTGAACTATTTGGCCTAGAAAAGATTTTTGGTCAGGACTTAAAAGAATGCTACAACAAATATCTGAATGTTTTCATTTGCTTTTATAAAACTGCAAATGTGTCACACTGTGAAACAGAGATTGTTTCCAAGGGCAAAAGAATATGCCAAGATGATCAAGTGACATTAACTTCTAAAGACATTCAAAAGATGGAGCACTTTGGTGTCAAACTTGAAGACACCTCTGACTCAGGCCATGAAAATCAACTCAGCACTCAATATGAACAAGGAGAATCAAGCAGAAACAAAGAAGGAACCATGGAAGGCAAAGACGAAAATGACTTCACAGTCATTGTCTAGAAACAAGACAGAAGAAGCAAACATTTGTACTTAGGGAGGAATGTTGGATTTATAAGTCCAAATATTTGTAACCTAAGATTACTAGTCGAATTCTATTTATTTGTATTTGTAAATTAAGACATAAAAGCAACCAATAAGGTTGTTTGCCTAGGATTGGTGACCTGTCATTATGGCAGTTATTATGGTTAATATGGTTTGTAGAAAACGACCATAAGCAGTTAACTTTGAAGGGATGCAACTCTTTGTAAAAAGGAAACATTGCAACTCTTCAATAGTGACTGTCCATAAACTATAAATACTATGTAAACGATTCATTAATATATAGCAGTTATTTCAGTTATTTTACTTTTGCTTTTTCCCTCCAAATTCGTATAAACAAACACTCCTTTATCTCTGCACATTTTCACACAGTCTCATCTTTGTCACAAAAATGGTGAACACTAATTCATTCATTGAACACAACTGGTCTCAACAAAAACACAATTCTGTTGGCCATTATAACATTTGTTAGGATTTGTTAGGGTTTTTTTTTCCTTTTATGGAAGCTGCCTTTCATTAATGAAATCAGAATTTTAGAGTCAAAAAATAATTCAGTTTCAACTAAATTTTGAGATCGTTGGGTTCTCTCCTATCGAGCTCTTACTACAATAGGCAGAAGGTCTCCTAAGCAAGAGGCTGATTTTGCACTTAACAGACCCATACTCGATCACAGACCCGGGACTATAACAAATTGATATCAGAGCCAAGAGTTATGGTCGGATCAAGTGAAAACCTAGAGAAGATGTGTGATATGTTTTTGGAGATGTACTTAAAGGATCGTCTAAAAAAGCAGACTCAAAGGGAGAAGCTTTTTGGCCGAATTGAAGAGCTCTCAGAAGGCATTAAAGCCTTACTAAAAATTGAATCCTCTTCTGAATTTTCTTCATTCAAAAAAGGTGAAAAGAAAGCAATGGGGATTGAAGACTGTGACATAGGAAAGTCGGAGTGGAGTGGAGTACAATGGAATATAAAGAAGCTTCCTAATCCGGCTGTGGAATAAATGCTTTTGATTAAAGACAAGGTTGTAAAGGAACTCGCTCAAGTTGATCTCCCTCTGTAGTTTAGTGAGCCTATATCGTCTCAACAAAAGTGTTATGAGGACCAGGAGTACTCTTACATTCTGGACACGACTTATCAGCATGGAAAAGAAGGAAACAGTCCCAAAAGAGCTTTAAATGTTGCTGAATTTTTTTTTTGGGTGCAAAGGTGAGAATATTTATATTACACTCCAAAGGATACACATCATAAGAATAGGAAACTAGATTTGGACATCTCCCAAATCTGATACAGACTGAAACATTCACTAACAAAACTCAAAAGAAACAACCTATTCAAGAACTATTATCAGACATCTCTACTGATTTGTCTGATAGCACTAAACTCAAACAAACTGCTTAACCAGTCATCCAAAGACAAGCTTTATTTCACCCTTATTTATCAACTATACTCTCTATATCAATTCACCTTTTAAAGCACCTACCATCTAGCTACATTTCCTCTACTCCATTCTACCAAGCCACTCAACCTGCCACCACAATAGACAAGGTAGAAATGTTGCTAAATTTGAGGGTTCTGGATATGCTTCTTATGCTGTTAATTTTTCTGCTGTCAATCGCGCAGTAGCTTGGTCACCAGTACGGGACTATAACCGATCCGGAGTCACTTGAAGAGTCTCATGTTTTCATTAGTGTTTGAGGACAAGCACTCACTCTTAATGGGGGATGTAATGTAACCACCAGTTCAGATTTCTATCTAGGATGTTTATCAAGTTCAGTGTCAACTGAGTTTTGAGATCGTTGGGTTCTCTCCTATCGAGCCCTATTTATCTTACTACAATAGGCAGAAGGTCTCCAAAGCAAGAGGCTGATTTTGCACTTAACAGACCCATAACTCGATCACAGACCCGGGACCGTAACAATATGTTTATCTAGTGTTTAGAAATAGTTCAATTTGGATTATTAGATTTTTTTAAAGATATTATTCAGGAGATTGTTTATGAGTTTCCCAGCATTGGTCCAATAAGGTCCAGAGTTTTTGGCTATTCAAAGAATACTTTGTAATTTAATTTCAGTCGACTCAATTAACCAAAGATAAGTTTTCACGTTTCTTACTTTCTGATCTCCATAAAACCAGAGATTGCTGTGAATGAACCTTATCGTTTAGCTGTCCAACTCCAGGAACATGCCAATTTTATGTGTTAGATAGTTATATGAAATGTTCAGTGCTGCCACTGCAGCAGTAGTTCGACCATCCCAACAGTTTTTTAGTGATTTGAAATTTTGAACTTTGGCACATGAATTAAAACTTAGTCATTAATTCATTACATCGAGGTATAGTTACCTTATTTTTAAAGTAATGTAAGGAATGCACAAGTATTTAGCATTTATACAAAAAGAAAAGTTGTGCATGCAGATAACGAAATGAAAGATAGTTTTAGGAAGGAGATCGATTACCTTAAGTAAGGTTGAATCAGTGCGAGCTGGATAGAGGAGTCTAACATCCTTCAATGTGCATAATGTTTTACATGTAGGGCACTGACAAGAAATAGTTAAGATAAACGTAAAACGAAACAAATATATGAGAAACAAGAATATGTAATTTTGGTAATTTTGATAGCGTAGAAACTCACCTTCCCAGAGCTTTGAGATTGTTGAAGCAAACTGTTTATACATGACATTCCATACATGTGCCCACAAGGAAGACAACTGCATCATTACACAACTAACACAAATAAGAGACATCCTACATTGGGCTAGCATTAGAATAAGTCATATGATTCATAGAGAAGATACTATTGCATTTGCGGCATTCTAGTGAACAATATATGCCACAGAAAAATAAAAATAAAATAATGTTCTTCTTTCACCTTGAATCTTGCAATGCAAAAACCTTCAATAATTGTATTTTTGCATATATGTTCTAAAAACAACATATATGTTTTAAAAATAAAACATATATGTTCTAAAGAATTTGATAAGAAATTGGAAATACAAAAAATTTCTTTGAAGGTCATGTGCATGTATGTTCTTATAAGGCGTGCAACGACAATATTACGGCCGTGTGTAAGGTTTTTGTGAAAAAAGAGGATGAGTTCATAATGATATTGAAGAACATAGGTGAATACTTACGATTATTTATGATTTGCATGTATTTTTNACATATATGTTTTAAAAATAAAACATATATGTTCTAAAGAATTTGATAAGAAATTGGAAATACAAAAAATTTCTTTGAAGGTCATGTGCATGTATGTTCTTATAAGGCGTGCAACGACAATATTACGGCCGTGTGTAAGGTTTTTGTGAAAAAAGAGGATGAGTTCATAATGATATTGAAGAACATAGGTGAATACTTACGATTATTTATGATTTGCATGTATTTTTATTTTATATTAAAAGGCGTGCACGTATGTTTTTGGTGGTTCTCTCGGTTCTCGCAGATAAGATGGTTCTCGCAAGAAAGTCTCCCTATATATATATTTGACGTGAATTCGGTTTTCGGTTCTTATTTGTTGGGTTCGATTCTTGTGGCTATTAACAACCCTAATGGAGAGAACATTTGAATATCACACAATACAGTATAGTAGTTGGTATAATAAAGCTACATGTGAAGAATATAAGAAACTTAACACTGATCGATCACTAAAAGAGATGTATAGAAAAATACCAAACTCGATGGTTTCCACCGGGAGTGAAAGGTTTATCACAAATTGGGCAATCAATATCGAATGCAGAAGGAGGAGTTTTCCTTTTTCCAAGAGTCGACCAATCATGTTTGAACACAACAACCAAAGTTTTTTTACCATCTTCAGATGTAACAACCTCAGGGGGTGTCATCTCCTCCTTTATTTGTTCATCTTCGTCTTCAATATCATAATAATCGTAACTATAATCATCATCACTATCACTATCTTCAAATTTTTCACCTTCAGTTAAGATTTCAAAACTTGTTTCATTATCCTCTATTGCGATCCACCTGTGATTCTTATTTGCCATTAATAATTTTTATTTATTATATTAATTAACCCTACTTTAATAACTATCAACTGCGGATAGGATATAATATATATAATATACTCGTAACTGAGGATGTGCCGACAATTCTTGGCGGTTCATGCATCTAGTTGATCCGACGGCTTAGATTAGCTGTTTTTTAACATTAAATAAAAGCACTTGTACTTTACTTTGCACTTAATTTACATCTTGGGTCGGTTATTGTTTACCAAAAAAGGGTTTTGCTATTTGGGTTTTGCTAACATCAACTTTTAGGGTTGTTGTTAATAACTAATTACCGAATTTTATGTTAAAACAATACACAATGTCAAAATAAAATCACTAAAAGACATTAACCTAGGATTTTTTAAATACAAATACAATTCACCTTCACCATTGGTCATATTAGCGAAAAATAAGAAGTTGGTTTCTCACAATGTCTTAATATCACATAATTTTATGAAAAGTTTGTTGTTAAGCAGAGGTTAATGTCTAATAAATAAATACAACATTTCTTAAGTAACACAAAATTACAAAAACCAAGGCTCCATCAAATACAATAATATTTTTTTTACAAACAACCCTCAAGGCAAAAAGTTACGAAAAATAACCACAACTTTATATTATTAACGACTTTTTTTATAACAAACTTTCTTTATTAAATACCTAACAAATATTTAGCTATTGCTTTAATAAAAAAATATACCGCCAAAAGGCTTAGGGATTATGAACAAACCAAGCCAGTATCGATATACTTTTAACATACGTATAATTTTATAAAAAGTTTTGAAGTTTAATATATACCTTAAAAAAATAATAAATAAATGTAACCTTAAAGGCTTACACTATCAAATAACTTTGAAAATCACCCTATAGATTAATTAAACTACAAGGGCTAAATACATACTAGTATAATTTTATGAAACTTTGAATTATATATAAACTAGCTTATAGACCCGTCAAATTGACGAAATTTACGAAATTATTAATTAAGGAGTTACAATGTGTAAATAAAGTAACAAACAACAAAGAAAGTAAATAAGATTCAATATTTTTTGAATGAAATAATAAGTAATATGTCAATGATACGATAAACAATTTGGTATGCAACTATTAAAATAATAAAGGGGCATGCATCATCAGCTTCAACTGGTGGATTGTCTTCAATAGCAAATGTATGCAATCAATTTCCAACACTTCAGTAGTCTATATTCATTCCGTGAACACTTAAAAAAACAAAAGTCAAACTATAAAAGCTCAAACGGGTAAAGTACCAATTTTGTTCCTATTTTATACTATTGCTTAACCTAATCCGTCAATTTTGTCACCTCAAAAAATATCTAATATCTCATAAGTAACCCGGGGCGCATGAATTTCATTCTATAGCGTACAACTACTTAGTGAAAAGAATAAATCATATCATTATACCTTAAATTAAGAAAACTTACATATTACTTGATGACGTATAGTCTACACCCGGGCCACGCGCCCGATTAGTAAACAATACTAACACTTAAGCCCACCACGAGCGGGCCGCGATAACAATCATTGGACTACCAGTTAGAGGGTTTGGGCCTATAAGGTCCAAGCCCAAAGTTATTAAAGGAATGGATATATGATATCTTCTAAATAAAGAAGATATACATCCGATATCGGCGAATGCGCCGAAGGGTGAGGAACACGAAACCTTATCGGTTGTGTGTATATAAATAGGGTGATATAGACATCGTCCAAGGTACGACTTACAAACCCTAACTCTTCACAACCCTAAACACGATTACTTACTCTCACGCCGGAGGATAATCGGGGGAAACAATCCCTCGATAAGCCTAACGGTGTCTGTTGCTTTCTTAGTGCGCATGTGTCAAGCAATATCAACCAATTGATACGAGGAAAGGAACCCAAATAAGGAACGCCCAACTTTTGTATCAACAAGTGGCGCCATCCGTGGGACCCAACACTAAGAACTAGAATGACGGAAAATAAGAATTCAAGCCAGCGCACTCCGCAGCTGGATAGGACACGTAATGACCCTCAAAGGAGGAATTACCCTGATGTGCCTTCTAGGCAAACCACTGGGACAACCAGTGCGCCTAATCACCAGGGGTTAGAAACAACCCTCCCAACTGTGGAGTTACCCGCTACAGCTACTCAGACCACTACGGTGGTCCCAAACAATGAGGATCTCCAGCGCACTCTCTTTACTACTCCTCATCAAACGGCGCCTGCTATGGACAACACAGCACCGCCAAACGCGCCCGATCGCGAGAGGAGTCTTAATCTGGTTGATGACACCACTGCGCCAGAGGAGAATACTCAAGAAGCAACGTTAAAAAATCTTGTGTCACAAAATTTTGAAACGTTGAACACACTCCTGCAAGAGGAGGCCAGAAGAAGGTTAAGAAGTCGACTAGACTTTAACGGAACCTCCCCACCGCGCTATGAAGAGCGCGACAACATTGGACGATGTACCGATGTCCGCTCTAGGCTAGGCACGCCATCCAACTCACAGTACTCGGAGGAGTACGAAGACAGTGAGAGACGTCCTAGTGTAGACACTAGGCTAGGGAGCCGCAAGGTCCAGGAAAGACTGGGGCGGCGATGCTCACCAAGTGAGGGTTCTTCTAGATCCGGAAACAGAAGAATCCATGACAGATTGGGCAGGCGAATCTCCCCAAGCGAAAGCCTCTCAACCTCGAACTTTGAGGAAAAATGGCGCAAGCGCCGTAGAAGAAACGACTCTTCCTCAGACAGCTCCTCGGACAACGAGGATAGCGAAACAGGACACTGGAAGTCCAGAGGGAGACGTCGCAGAGAAGAGGAGGATGATATATCCCTCCCTTGGCGTCGCCAAACAGTCGATGCATTTACAAAGCGCATAAGCAACTATTCTGACCACAAGAAAAGGCGCATGCCCTCCAATGTAAAAACATATGATGGAACAGGTGATCCTGATGATCACCTCAAAATTTTTGAAACAGCTGCCACTATCGAAAATTGGCCACAACCTGTGTGGTGCCATATGTTTAACTCCACGCTAGTAGAGAATGCGCGAAACTGGTTTAGCAAGCTTCCACGGAGAAGCATTGACGGGTTTGAAGAGTTAAGGAAAGCATTCCGCTTGAACTTTACTCAAAGAAAGAAGTGCGCTAAGGAACCAGTTGAATTGGCCAGAGTAAAGCAGCGCCAAGGCGAGTCAACAAGCACCTACATGGAGCGCTTCAAAGACGAGTGCATCAATATCAAATCATGCCCTGAAATACTGAAAATTTCATGATTCATGAATGGGATTAACAACCAAGACCTCATCAAGAAGTTAAATGATAAGGTCCCCCAAACTTTTGATGAACTGATGAAGCACACGAGGTCCTTCAACCAAGGGGAAGCTGCAGTCGCGGATAGCAGGAAAGTGTACACGAATTATAGACCGCAAGAACAGTCAAGGAGACAATCCAAAGACCAGGGCGGTAATACCAATAAAAGCTACCGCAAAGAAGGAGGTGCACGGGGGAACGACAAGTATACCCCACTGACTAAAACTCCACGAGAGATATTCGCAACGGAAGGAGCGAACTTCCCTAAACCCCCACCGATGCGCACACCAGAAGGGAAGCGCACAGGAACGGGGTACTGCGACTACCATGGACAGAAGGGCCATGCAAAAAACGATTGCGTCCAGCTACGCCAATTAATTGACAAATTAGTCAAGGAAGGCAGGTTGGATCACTTGGTCAAGAACATCAAAGAAGGGAAAGATAAAAACAGAACCGGAGACAAAAAGGATGCGCCTAAAGACAAAGCGGACACCATCTACATGATCCAATCCTGGCAACGCAAAGTCAAACAAAAGGTCACCCAAAAGTTCTCCGCTAGCAACGAAATCTCTTTCCCTAAGTTGACTGCGGACAACGCAGTAGCAGAACCGCTCACGATTGAAATACACGCGGGGGGCATGACATCCACCGTATGTATGTGGATGGAGGAGCATCGGCTGAGATAATGTACGAACATTGTTTCAAGCGGCTAAAACAAGATATTCAAAACCAACTAATCTCGGCTGCGACATCTCTAACAGGCTTCACAGGAGAGAAAATATGGCCTATAGGACAACTACGCATGCTCGTAGAAGTCGGCAACAAAGTGCACTCCACCAAGGCGTGGATGAACTTCATGGTCATCAGATCTCCATCGCTATACAATGGCATCATTGGAAGATCAGGAATATCAGCACTTCGCGCAGTGCCATCAACAGCACATGGAATGCTGAAATTTCCGGTAGAGGGCGGCATCGTCACTCTCTACAATAACGCTCTGCATCCTGAAGAATGTAACACAGTTACATGCTGTTAGCCTTGAAAATAATGTTATAGTCGGGAATTGCATTAGTTAATTAGTAAAGGGACTAAATGTGTCAACTATGTAAAGTATGGCACTTAGTCACCTATAAATAACCTCCTAGTTCCATCTAAGAGGGTTGGATGTTCATTGTAATAAGGAGGTGTGTGTGGTTTCCCCTTTCTCTCTCTAGAAAAACACACACACCTTCCCCAATTCTTTAATCTAATTTTACCATGTTTAACCTTTATTTCGAGCATCCCCGACCTCCTGAAGAATGATTCTTGGTGATAACAAGTGGTATCAGAGCTAACCAGGGGCGATTCGTGGTGTTTTTGGGGTTTTTGGTGGCTATACGAGTTGTTTTCAATTCGTTTTGGTGTGTTTTGTACTCGTTTGGTTAGGTTTCTATTCGTTAGGTACATTGGCTCGTTGGGTTTCATTGTAACGTGAAGGTTTAGGTAATTTGATACATATTTACTCGTTTGGTGCTCGTTATTTTGATCAAACACTTTCTTTAAATCGTTATTGGGTTTTACAAAAGTTGATATTTAGGGTTATGCGAGTATGGGAATTTGTTTCTGATCTTAGCGAGTATGAAAGTTAGGGTTTAGCGAGTATGGGAATTTTTCGTGGATTCTAGCGAGTATCGTTTTTATTTAGCGAGTATTCACAATTTGGCGAGTAAGCCTTGTTTAAACCTTATCGTCTATTGCGAGTAAGGTTCTTCTTGCGAGTATCAATTTTGATCTTGCGAGTATCAGCTTCTTTCATCTTGCGAGTATCAAAGTTCTTTATCTTTGCGAGTAAGAAGAAAGTTGTTGCGAGTAAGGAATTTACTTCTGCGAGTAAGGAATACTTTTTGGTTTTGCGAGTAAGGAAAGTATTTTCTGCGAGTATGGATTTTTTTGCGAGTAAGGAATGTTTGCGAGTAAGGGTTGATTGCGAGTAAGGATTTGTTTGCGAGTTTGTGAAAAAAAAAAAAAAAAAAAGTTTTTTGCGGGGAAAATTTGAGTAAAATTTATTTTTATACAGATATTAAACGTTTAATTTTTACCAAGATTTAAATTTTGGTATAACGTTGAAATTTTGACCAAAAATCAAATTCTTTAGCCAAAATTCAAATTTTTTCGGTAAAATTGGCGCCAAAATTTTAAAACTCAAATTTTTCGTGCAACCTTAGATTATCATATGAATTTTCAAATTTTTTGGAAGAGAAAATTTTCCAACTTCAATTTTTGAGGGAAAAAATACGAAATCACCTAGAAATAAAACCAAAAACGATAACTCAAAATTTTTCGTGAACTTAGAATAATGCAATTTGTTCATATGATTCTTCAAAAACACCACATACCCGGTTGTTTGGTTTGGTGGGTCGGTGACAACACAATCACAAAACGAAAATCCTATGAATAACCATCTAAATCTAAAGTAAACACAAAATAAGCAGAAATTGATAATGATAATGATAATGTCGGTGTGTTGTTTTGGTTGCAGGTTTATGTATTTTTTTGAAGAACATTGGTATTCATGAAGCTTCTTGATCACACATTAGAAATTTAGAATAAAATAATATGTATTTGCTAGACATTTGTGAGATGTTACATGGTATCGTACCACTTTGCACAGTGGATTTGTATTTCCAATGTGGTATCACGAATTTCAACCCGTATTAGGGTGTCATTACACCTAAACGGATGATGAATAGTCCATGGACCAACACATTATAGCCAATAACATTTTGCCAACTTATTAGGAGGTTAACTTAAAAAGCCTCGTAATGCTAAATTCAACAAAGAAATACCAATCAGAAACCACATTTTAGGATTACGGAAACCTTAAAAAATCATCAATGATCCCGTTACATTTTGGCTATTAGTATATATTATAATTTCATACGTTTCAACTTATGAAATCATATAAAGTCAGCTCTGTGTTTTCAATTATAATGAATGTCCAGCCGTGTGTTGCCATAGATAGTTTAAGGTTGACAAAGATCGGTTAAGTTTTTAACTATAATGAATGTCCAACCGTGTTTCGCCATATATAGATAATAAAGGTTGTCATTTAATGTCCAGTTTCAGCCGTGTATGTGTATGTGTTGCTAAACTTGCCAAAGATAGATTTTCAACATTTCATTAATAGTTGCCTCCAATAGCAATACTTTCCAAATGATGGTGCAATTTCCAAACGCATGGTGCTCTTTGCAGGCGTAAAATTGGGATTGACCGAAAATTAAGTTTTCCACATTTTCACTTTGACCATTTCTCTATTATAGTAGTTATTAAGATAAGATTAAGATTAAGATAAGATAGTGGATCGAGCTTTCATTTATGGTCCATGTTAAGAATTTCTCATAAATAAAAACAAAGAATTTAAAAGAAAACAAGCAAGCAACTAACAGACTAAATGAACAGTGATTCCCTCGCATTCACCCACAAGTTGGTAAATGTTATTGTAGTAACTAGTAACCTAATAGTGCTAGATAAGTGTTTGTGAGAAGTAGCTGCTGCAACATAATATCATTCCAGCCAAAGTTATGTGTTCTCTCGCACCCACCCCATATGTTCATTGTACCTTTGCTCAAAGAAGTTCAAACTTGCCTTGCATGCCTTAGCCCGCCACTTCAATATATCAGCCCTCCGTCTCAATGCATCTGCTCGACATCCAAATGCATCAGCCTGCCGTTCCCATGCATTAACGCCCTGTTGCAATGTATCAATATTCTGTTCTACTACCTTATCAGGACTCTTCAACCATGCCTTAGCTTGCTTCAACATAGCACGTAGCCGCAACACTTCATCCATATTCCGTTTCAATGCATCAAGCATACAATCCATGACAACCGCTTTACGTTTCAATGTAGCAGTGCGCAGTTTCAATGCATCGGCCCGCCGTTTCAATGCGTAATGCTTAAAGTCCCTTAAACCCTCTTTAGTGAATGGAAAATGTCTAGTGGACGCCTGCATAAATATTTGAACTAATATTATACAAAACTTGTATTTCATACATCAAAATATATATGTATAAAAACAAGTGTATTCCCTTTTTGTATGCCCAAAGAATACCCAAATTGTCTCCCAGATGTTCAGAAAATTGTTTTTGTTCATCGGGCTAGCTTCATGAGATGTTGTAATTTAATAAGACTCAAGATGCTGTTAAAAAAATTAAAAATAAGCCTCAAGATAAAGGATCTAAGGTTGTATTTCACATTTAGAAAATCACAACTCCCGGGAGGATTGACTTTAAGAATCATTACTCTGTTAACAATGCACTTGAAGGAGGTCCAAGCAAAAAAAAGTTCACCTACAATAAATTTAAGAATACGAGAAGAGAGAACTCTTCCGGGCGACTACCATTCATGATGGAAGACCCAAAAAATACAGATTAGGTCTCAAGTTAGAACCTCCTAGGTAAACATGATGGGGGAAGGAAAATGGTTCAGAAACAGTCACGGGGATACCCGTTTGATACGAACTTCATAATAATTGAGGGGTTTGAGGGTTAACTACTAAAGTTGCTGGAAGCTTAGTGTCTTTATTTAGTTTTCTTTATTTATTTAGTTTCCTTTTAATAAGGAATTTCCTATTAATGTTTTCTTGCTTATCAAGAATACGTGAGTTTAAATAGAGATAGGGGTCGTAATCTACAGGAGAGGAGGGAATAGAACCTGAGGACTCGAAAACCTATCTTTGTTCTCTGTTTTCTTTATTTTCCAGTATTAATAATATTATCAGTTTGGTTCGTATCAAATTGGTATCAGAGCAAGGTTCAAGTTCAATATTTATTTTTTCAATAAACATCAAAAGTTGAATTACTGTTCACGCAAGTTCACTGTTCACGCAAGTTCAATCACTGTTCATCAGAAGTCATGCTAGCGAAAAAGTTGCAGAACTGGATGCTGAATTCATCCTGTATGAGGCAGAAGCGAAAGAAAGAATGGATGCTTTGGAGAAGAATTTTAACGAAGGTATTGGAAAGTTAGATGGGGGAATTGGACTTCTAAAATCAGAAGTTGATCAGAAATTTGAGGGACTGAAAGAGTTGATCATAGGTAGGGCTCCAACGCAAACATCAACTTTAACATCAACTTTTGAATTTCATGATCCCACGAAGCTAGTTACAAAGCCGAACCCGTATGTACCACCTGCACGACGGGGTTAT
>LBNU01008935.1:0-12665 GCA_014162995.1 Artemisia annua
AACAATAATAATAATAATAATAATAATAATAATAAATGAAGTATTAAAATGTTGTGGAAGATAAATTCATAAATTAGTAATCTAGTGTGTACATTATGCATTAACAATTGTAATGCTTAATAAGCATGATAATAACATTTTAAAAAACTTAGGAGAGAAAGGTGGTAAATGCATTAGATGTAGCATAGATATAGATTAATTTTCGTTGTAGACTTGTAGTACGACGAGTATGCCAATATGTTGTTAAGTAGCAAGACTGTGACATCTTATTTTTATTTTTTTTTATTTTTTTGAGTAAAGGGTTTTATTTTGCCATCTCATTTCATATCAGTGTTACGATGAAGATTATGAGCTCTTTATAAGGTTTAATTAGCGGGCTGGCTTCCGAATAATTATCACTAAAATGTTACTCGTATGTTATTTAAAAGTAGTTAATCAACATGTTATTTTGAGCTAACGACATTGGAGCCCAAAAATCATTTGTAGTAGTTAATCTTTCAAATCATCATATCCAAATGAATAGTTTCAAAAGATCGACTTGTCTATCATGATGTTTTCTGTTGCTTTATGCTACTGATACCAGCACATCTTTCACTATTGCAACTGAAATGTGGCTTTTTTCTAAAGTGCAAATATATATTTATAATTGAATATCAAATAACTTTAAAAAGAATTTTAATGGGTCTTTACTCTAGCAATATCCATGTGAGAGTTTGTCTCAACTAAATGGTTATTGGTTCAAGCGTCAGTGAAGACAACTGTGTGGTATATGTACGTTTGTGAGAATGTATTGTTTAGGTATGTATAACAGTTTGGCTTGGCTTGCTTAAATCTCGGTTTCCGTTAACACAATCCAAAAACATGTTGGATCTCTGCCGAGAGTATGTTTGCGAAGAGATCTCCGTTTGCAATTCCTATTTTTCAAGCGTTTACATTAACTTCATTATGAATTTATTACTTAAAAACATGACGAGACCTTAAACTTAAAAAGAAATGAGATTAGAAAGTGTGAAGACAACATGACCAAATATATTTGAGGGACCCATCAAACACCATGAGTTATGTACTTATGTGACAATTTCCTTTTAAGAAAAAGCCAAGGATGACATGAGAGACCCATTTGCCTTTGCCTTATGATGGATGGTGACTCTTCAAAAATCCTCACCAATCATACCCAATTTTAGGTCATGCTTGTAATATTCGAAAGATCATATAGAAATCTAACTTAACTAGTTGTCTACATGACTTTCATGGACAATGTGTGGAAAGATCACCGTTTCGATCTATTATTATGCAATACTATGGTTTCCCAAAGGCTACGGTTGATGAAAAAGATCCAACGTTTAATTTCTAAGCATAACCTTACCAAACTCGGCATAACATTATCGTCGCGTTGAAAGTAACCTTATTTAGTTGTATCACATTTTCGGCCTTCTTGTTAAAAGTTCATCGTTTTGTTTATTCCTACACAGAATGCAGTTTATAGAGCTCCTTTATTTGGCTCAAAACGAAAAAAAAGAAGAAATATATGTTCTTAAAAAGTATTAATATTGTAAGTGCATTACTGCACTAGAATCACTATACCAAACTTGCCAAACGTCCACCCAATCATATTCTCAATGTAATAAAGGTCTAGGCAATAACGACAACATTGCTTATTTGCTTGTAATAGTATAACTTATTAAGCTCAAAATATCTATAAGCACTTTATTTAGGGTGTTTCTTTAAGCTTTTTGGGTTATGTTATTTGTATCCCCTTTGGCTCACAAAAAGTACATATGTTTTATACCTTCTATCATCTTTGACCCACTATTTACAGTATTATACAAATTTTTATCAGTTTTTGTTCCTTACTTTTTGTTAGTTTAACACAATTGATTTGTTAAACTTTGTATTTCTTGTTCCGCACTTTCCATTCGCAGTTTTATACGTAATATAAGCAAATTTATAAAAAGAAAAAAATAAAATAAATGGGGATGTCACTTGTAGAAATGTGTGGGTGGGGTCTTAATAACCTATCCCTAAGCTTATATGTGGCTTATAAGCTTATTTGTGTTTCGGTTTATATTTCATAAGCCTATACTTTTCAGCTTATTTTAAGACTCGTGGGCTTATATAAGTTTATTATTGTATGATAACCTTACATAAGCCCAAAATATTCTTGTAACCATTTATGATCATTTCCGGACCACCCAAAATATGTACCTAATAAAGTTTAAAATATATATACTCCTGTACCTTTTAAGAGGATGTGAGAAACCTCAGCAATAAACATTTGAATATGGTTTAGTTATATACTAGTACAACTTTTCTATGTAAACTGTTAAGCAACACGAAGTTGCATAAAGCTGGGCGGGTTATTTTCTATCTTAAACCAACTCATATATTTAAGTTTTGAACACATTCGACAAAAGAGTCTCCGTCCGTCCGTTATTTACAGTTCTTTTCGAATTAAACTATAGCTCAAACCAGACCTGGGCAGCTGCACATGACGTTTCGAAGAATGCAGATTCCATTTGAATACGTTAATAATGTTTAGGACACTGAAGTTGACGTACATGAATATATTATGTTATGTACTACTCCAACATTGTAGATTTAAATATTAGTGTAGGAAATATGATAAGTAGAGATACAGATCTGTAATAATGCAGAGTTATGCAATTTGACAAAAGTATTAAAATAAGCAGGAAAATTGGGGCTTATGAAATTTAAGCTGAAATCAAATAAGCTCAATAAACCCACATATATAAGCTTAAACAAACACCCCAGGGCCCAGGCTTAAAAAGGCGTATGGAGAATAGAAAAGGTTCAACCATAAGACTGCAAACACATTGAAATATAAAACAACCTCGACATTAATATTACATATCCTAGTCGATCATTTGGCTCAAAATGCCCTCGTCTTATGAGCAAAGATTGTTAAGATACCAAATTCTACATCCTGACGTAGAAATCAAATGTAACACTGCATACTGATTACTTTCTCTTTTTTTGGGAGTAAAGACATACTGATTACTTTAACCGTGACCCTAAAACATCTCGATTGTAATAAACTTAAAGTTCCAATCGTTTGAAATGATCATATATGTTACAAGGACTTTTCATTAATCACCTCTCCAACATAATTTCCCAAAATTCACCCATATAATCCATTAACAACATTTAGTTCACATTATAAATGATCAAAATTAAGGTCCTGTTTAGAGTGACAGCACCTTCTGTTTTCCAAGTTAATATTAACGATTAGTTCTCGAGCCTTACGGCTAGATCGATCAAGACTCACAAAATAAATGGAACAGAGAAAATAATAAAGAGATGTGGCTTCTCAGTTGCACAAAGGTCCCCAACTAAAATATAGAACCAGAATTAACATGATGATGCATCTTTGAGATCATGCATGCATCATGTTAAAAGGACAATTATTGTTGTACTTATTTCCGAATAAGTAATCAACTTATTAAACAACAATAGCAAACACGTATTGTTTTCTAAATATGGATCTTGCAAGCTATAGTTTCTATCTGAGAAATGAAAATCCTTAAAAATGTTAAATGCGGGAGTTAACAATGTGAAGAAAAATGTATTGTGAAAAATTGAGATGAAAATGACAAACAATCACAAGTTCTGGTAGAGCATCTAATCCAAAGTATCCAACAAATGATATATACCAGTACAAAAACCATGATACAAAAACTAAAAGCACAGAAGTGAGAATGATACATTGCCCTGCCAAAGTATCCAAGTTCTGGTAGAGAATGATACGCAAAAATTGAGATGAAAATGACAAACAATCACAAGTTCTGGTAGAGCATCTAGTCCAAAGTATCCAGCAAGCGATATATGCCAGTACGCAAACCATGATACAAACAGACAAAAGCACAGAAGTGAGAATGATACATTGCACGGCCGCACGTGTATGTACTACAGATAACACCCCAATAAAAAGATGCAAAATCAAACAAATACTCGCATATCCTAGGTTTCGAACAAGCAAATAAAAAGTCACCATTATACTTGGACCATATAAGCAAACCACTCAAACAGGTCTAGAATGACCTCATGTTATGTCGAAGGAGGATAGTACGTATAAAACACAAGGTGATTGATGGGCAATATAACTTGAATACAAACAGCAGATCTACGAGGACAAATAAATCATACACTTCTCATATGTGTGATACGGAGGGGGCAGACGTTAAACTGATGTTAAAACAATATTTGCAAGAGCATATATATACTATTATCTGCATGACGGCAAACATAAGAATAAATTGAACAATGGAACAAAACACATATCTAAGTCTCGAATGAGTAAAGACAACAAAATAAGAAATCATCATGCTTGACTTTGTAAGTGAAATATGCCACGGGTCTACGATGCCCTCTAGCAACGACAAAGGGAATAATCGTGTGCATGACACATGATAATTCACGGGCAATTAAGCAAATCTCGATAGCAAATATACCAAAAAAGGATATGGCATGTTTTTCCAAGGACAGTAGAAGCACCGATAAACACACATTTTGTAAGATAATACTTTCAAACATAGGCAAAGTAACGACAAAATATAAGAAAAGTATGTATGACACTAATTCATAGGCAAAGTAATTTCAAGATCAGATACCAAGGAAAATACACAAGATGGTAAAATACAAAACCAAAAGACAACAAAAAAAACGTCCTAAATTCTAGTAGATATGAATAAAGGGTAGCCCCGGTGCCACCTTGGCTTATTTTTACTGTCCTTAAGTACTAATCTATAAAATTATTTAGAGTTGCCCACAGTGGATGTAGTTCTCAACCTCAATTTTGTTCGGCTAATATAACTAGAAAACATGTCATTAATACTTTCACGCCTGGAAAGAGTTCTCCCACTTGAAACACTCGAAGGAGCTCTCATCTTCATCTTTGTATCATCGATATAACTATTATACTTCTCCTCACTAAAAGTCTTATTTCCAGTCAACTCCTTTTCACCACTATCTCCAGTTTTCTTGATATTACTTGACGAAAAACGCACTAACTTTTTGGATGGTTTTACTGTAGGAGGAGGATAAGACTCATTTTTTGGGGTCGGGATTGCTTCATTTGAAACATGTCGGGAGACATGTAGGGTTAATGATGGGAGTATCAGTTGAAGATGGTGAAGGATTTGGAATGTTTTTCGGAGAGTGTGATTTTCGACGTGAAAAACCAAAGGTGACTTTGGAAATCTTTTCGTATGAACTCCTAGCAAGGCTTTTACTTGACTGATCTTTTGCCATCAGATTCAAGAAAGTTGTGATTTGAGGGATTTTGGTAACGATGTGTGGGTACTTATAAGAGCACTAAAGTGGGATTAGCTGACAAGCAAAGAATAAATAAAAATAAAAGCTTGATCAAATCATTAATGGTTATCAAGGCGTGCACATTGTCAAAAATGGCAAAGAGAGGTTCGACTAAGAATCCTTATCCAAGGGCATCTAGCATTCATGCATGGGTAAATTTGGGTTCTAAATCAAAAGGTCAAAGCAAAATAAGATGATAAAAAGGGATACAAATCAAATGGCTCAAATGAGTTGAAAGTTGTCCAAAATTTATTGATAATGCATACGACCTCTTAAAATCGTTTTACTTAAGGTTATTACTATTATTATTGTATTAATAGCGTTTTAATCATAAATAGAGCATTAATTACTAATACTGAAAAGAAAAGAGCAAAACGTATCACCCAGCCCATTTCGACCAATACTAAAATAACCCGTTACCCCTAAATGCCACCTATAAGCAAAATTTAACCTTAATCAATAGATTAATAGTTACCAAGAGTCGTGAAACATGTCAAAAAAAGGTCCATCTACAATCCCGTAGGGGCCTTAATGATATATTCTAAGCATAATCTCTAAAAAACTTCTATAATAAGTATTGGTTTAAGGATCATATTCCATCTTTTTTCGGGCATTACAGCAGGTTAATGGCCAATTATCAAGTTGGTAGAATCAGATTCTGTGAAGGCTTTTCAAGTCTGAAATAGACCACAAAAGTTAGAGGAATATTATGAAGAGGTAATGTACAAAAATCGGAAAGCTCTAAAAGGTTCATTCTGTTAGCCAATTATAACCTACTATAGAGAATCAACAACTTTTTATCGGCTAGTGGTTACTTTGTACTTGTGGGACACCCTGTCCCAATTTCCATGACTTGATACTCGACACAACATATAAATACTACATCATCCTATGACAAACGAGAATTGTCCCAACATCGATACAAACAATACTGAAACGTGCAAAAAAAACAAACTAGCGAATTCTAAGGTCAATAAACGTAAAGCACTAGTAGAGAATGTTGGATTTTGCAATACTAAGTGGACCGGATAAGGACGGACTGTCTCTTGCTCTTCTAAAGATGACTGAACCCTAGAATTTTTATCAAATCAAGCATACTACATATTCTCTACTAATCTTCTATGATACATTGGCTACTTTACCCTACAATGATAACCAGTAAAATAATTAATAATATGGCAATATTATAATATACATATATCCTTAGTTACTTTACGGAAAGAGCCAATTAATTACGGGATACAGTAGCTACTTTATGAAATGTTTATATTTACACCTTTAAGTAAAGAAAATAATCCAAAAAGATGAAATGTAACTTGTAATATACAACTAATGCTAAAGGTTGGTTCTAGTTTTAAGAAGATGAAGAATAATTGAGTTCACCCGTAATATCTAGTGAAAAGAAGCGAAAACTAATCACATTCAGGTCCAACAAAAGTTTTCGTTTGACTTTGAAACCAGATATACTCATGCCTGCAGCTGACCAGCAGCCAACTGCTCAATGACGGAAGGTCTTCACCACCTGCCCGATTCGACTTCGACATAGGGGACAACTTGTTAAGTGTGAAGAGCATGCCACACAACAGCACATATGACCACACCTGAAAACAATAATCGGTTTAATCAAAATGAGAAAGAGGTTAGCAGTAAATATTCAAGAACGAACAAACATAAAACGAGGTTAACAAGAAAATACTATGAAACCCTTCACGACTTATGTAATATATCATAAATCATTAGATATACACAGAAATAGAACAGTTTACAGTACATACAGTTGTACATATGGCAGCTGCCACTCGTAGTGGACTTGGCAGGTTTGCTGTTATTCTTGTTTGAACACTCATTAGGTGTTGTTATCATCCTTTTCTAAAGTAATAATAAATCAACTTTCAAAAGCTGAGACAAAACATCCAGAAACAAGGTGTGACCTGAGACATTATGGGTGGCAACTTGGCCGGGTCGGACGAGTAGGGACGTAGTGTGCCAAATCTAAACGGGTTCAGTTAACCTGTCAACACTTTTTCTACAATTTTTCCTTTTGTACAATTTTATGATTTAACATCATAACTAATAATCTAATATATTAGGTATGGTCACAGAAACAATTAATGTACCGATTATTTATTTATTTATTTATTTATTTATTTATTTATTATTATTATTATTATTATTTTTTTTAATAAAAGCAATTATGGAGGTTGTGTACAATTGAATAACCTTTGGTATTTTAAAGTTCTCAACCATTATAATTATTTCCTTTTTACCCAATTGACCCATCATTGATCATATAGACTTATTTTACATTACCGGTTCTAATTACCCCCTCTAGTTTACAAACAATAACTAGATGTGACGAAAGCTTTATAGAGTGAGCGCTAAGTATGATGACATATATGTGTGTAATGGAGTATGGGCAAGCCTTTGTTAAGTCACAAGGAGGGCAAATTATAGCTAGCCATTTTAAATTTAAGAAGGAATGTTTTTAGAGAACTTACGGGACAAAAACAGAATTGTACTCCTGCTCAAGGCATATAACGCATATATCAGGCATTTGCCCATCCTTTCGGGTGTCATTGACTCCATTTTCAGCTTTACCATTTAGACCTGGAAGTTTTTAGTAATAAGCAGAGGGACCTTGTTAGATCATAAACTAAATTAATGCATAACAAACAAAGCAACTGACCTTCGTTGTCTGGTGTCCTTTTGGCTGCAGCATCAAGGACTCTGCATATAATATTTGGTTAAAAAAAACAATTAATTTCATCACAGAATCCTAAAAATTTTGTAAAGCAATTATACGAAGGTGATGTACAATTCTGGTGAAGTGGAAGAAATGAGTTTTTTCGTCCAGCAGTTAATATGTAAACGGGTCTCTATTTTTTACATCGCTTTTGAAAAGTTCACATGTAGGTTTTTCATTCATTTGCAGACAAAATCTAGTCTCAACTTAAATTGTGTCAATCAATTGGTAATAATCCACCAAAGAAATGCTATCGACTACACAGTTATATATGGGTATTGTTTTAGAAAACAGTAACAATCACAGAAAAGAAACTGTATTTAAATGCCTATTAGCTCTCAAGCATGGCATACCTTTTCTTTATTTCCCAATGACGTTTTCTTTCCATTATGAATTGAAAAGCATGCTTAGCAATCAGATAAAAACCAAATGCAGCAAAACCCACTGAGGCATACTTGTACCACCTGTCAAAAGCAACATTCAGTACAAAGATGTAGAAAACAAACGTTGGTGCTGTCGGAAATATGAAAACAGCTTCCAATTTGTGAACTTCCAGTATTTTAGAAAACAAAAAAAGGAAGGATATAGCATATCTAGCCAGTGTGCACACTAGTCAATTGTGAAATAAATTAGTTATGCTCAGGCTAATAGTAAGTAACCTCGCCCATTTCCCAAGATTTGCTATGAGTTGATCGATGTTTTTGTGAGACACATAAAATGGGCCTTTGAGAGGTCGTTGTATCCGCAGGGTTCCAACATCATCTTTTACAGCCTGCATTTCAGAGGACTCAAAATGAAGTTTTAAAAATGGAATAATGAAACCAGGAAATAACATCAAATCGCATCAGAAAGCTATTTAAGCAGATTCCAAAATAACGTGTCAGAATCATCATGAAAAACAAAGGAATGCCTTATGCGTTAGTCTAATTGTAGTAATAGATACCATAATCCTGACTGATAATTTAAATATAGAAGGCTTGTGCCAACATTACCATTCAAATTATTCAAAACTGAAAACATTTTACATTAACTAAAGCTTGAGCCTCGAGTGTTATATAGAAAAAAGAGGTGTTGACACCAATCTATAAGCAACTTAGGTAATTATATACTTGCCTATGAGATCAAACTAACAATAGTGTTCTTCGACAGTGCGTGGACATATCAGATGCTAATCCTGTTCTCCCTTCATCGACTTACATTATTCACAGAGCATTTAAAATATTTTTTCAGTTTAGTATTATATGGCAAGCTACCACATATATTTTTTTTATAAGGTTAAACATAATAGACAATCGATTTTTCCTTGGTGGTATACGAAAGGAACATACCTCGCCAACAACAGTTAACGCGGTGCCTGTTGGAAGAACACGTTCAATTCGTTTGACTCCAAGCATCTACAGACATGGTTTAATAAATCATAATTGACAGCATTAATTTTTAGGCACACATAAGTCGAATTAAAACGTGACCAACATTTCATACCTTAAGACCTTGCAGATAGTCTAATGTACCACGAACAAGTGATCGTCCTGACTCCTCAAACACTTCACTTCCAATATCTAATACCAAACCAGCAGCACCACGAGCTCCAACAACATATACACGAGCACTTCCATCATCCTGAAATTATATGGTCAGATATAGAAGGAAGAATCTCAAACCCATTAATGTGAAAATGGATCCATTGTTATATTTTTTTTGCTAACACGTTCTATGTAAAATTTAAATACTTTGACTTTAAGTCTTTAACTAATAAGGAAACAAAGTCAAATGGGTCTAAGTGTAACAATTTGAAAGTAGACCAAAGTAAAAACAAGTTTTTATAATACGATTTGGAGTGGTGGCTTGGACCCGAAAAAGAAGGGTGCCGACCGTGACCAAGATAGCTGTGACTAACGAGGACGTTGGCTCTTCGAAGCCACCACATCGGCCAAGTATGAGATTGATTGGTGGCTTATAAAGTCTAGGTGTCCCCTCCTCCTTTGAGCTAGCTTTTTGGAGTGAGTTCTACACCTAACTTATGGCTTGATGCGACCTAATATGCGATGGGCTTGTATCAATTTACATCCTCATAAATAATTTCATCCAAATAAATTGGATCATTATTAGTTACAGGTTTTGTAATAACAAAACAAATATGTAACTATTCATGATTCTTAAAACAGTGAGACGAAAAAACGTGCTGGCGAACCAATCCACCCCGTTATAACCAGTCATAGAGATTCAGCCGTATTGACGGTATCTAAAAATTATATTCAGATAAATCCAACCAAGGAGCTTCAAATAACACCAGGGAGGTTTAGGCCTTAAGACTACTAAAACTAAGAACAGTGATGTAAGAGCTAAGCATTGCTCACCAAGAACCAAGGGACCTCTTTGCACATCGATAGCATTAGTGCAGAGTCCTGAATCCATGAACCAGCATCATTATGTTTCAAAAAGTGTTGTTCGGCCTGCAATTAGTAATAGAACAAATGTGTCATGGCTTCAAATTTCACTTGCAACATTCAAAGAATAGTTAAATAGAAAGGCTCATTACCGTCTCTTCCACAATTACTCCTCGTAAACCACTGTACTCACAATTAATCGGAGTATCTGAACTGACTCTACCAGATATTGTCACCACAAAAGGCAGCACTTTGTTTGCAGCTTCCAGCAATTTGGCTGTAATATAAAATAACACATTAGCAGCCAGCTAAATACCACTATCTCTATATAACTCTCCCATTATGTTTCCGAGCAGGCGAGCATATAATTTACAAATGCAAAAAACAGATACTACACCTCCATTGGCCTATAATACACTATAAGGATTTGTTCATTGACGACTTCCATTGACAAGGAAAAAGCTTTGTCCTCTTTCAAAAAACTATAGAGCTCATCTAATTACGAAAGTTATGTACAATAATTAAGAAATTATTAAATAAACATATAATACTCATATAATGTAAACACCCTAATTTAACATCGTGAAGTTGCAATAATCGCTTTTAAGTATTTGATAAGGCAGGTTAAACATTTATGTAAGAAAGCCGAATATTGAGATTGATATAAATATACAATTGCTTAACACCCTCATTCAAATCCGATTATTCGTTTCTCATTCTAATTTCTCATGTAGTCATGTCACAATAATCAATTACAAAGTATATCCACACGGACCAAACCCCTCATAATAATGGTAACGAAATGAATAAAATAAAATCATAACACATTGAGCATGCAGTTTTATAGTTTTCAAACAAATCCTGCTATTTACTATTTATTCCGAAGCAATTGAATAACTTACCCAAATCTTTCAGCTGATCAACTCGAGTTACCGATTTGAGAACATCAGCATCCCTACAACATATACAAATAAAACAAATGTAAGCTAAAAATATCCACTAAAATCAAACAAAATTCCGCTACTTTGATCAAGATCAATCAATATCAATCATTAAACCTCAAACAATAACAGCTTAAAGCATATTCAATATAAATATGAAACAAACTATAGGTTAATTCCTAATTCTGGTAACGCGCTACCAAAATGATCAAAACAGTAACCAACATTCAAATTTTTGTGCAACAATAGTAACTTTTTACCAATTACATGTTGACACGTGCAACGTGTCAATATGTAACTGGATAACTGCATAACAATAACAATTATTGCACATATATTCGAAAGTTGATTACTATTTTTGATTGTTTTTGGCAGTCCGTTACCGGAATTAGGGATTAACCTATAGTTCGCTACTAGCTTAAACAAACATAAGCTAAAATAGTAACGAACTATACGACAGTTCCTAATTAAGGTAACACGAAACCAAAATGATCAAAAACATTACTCAACTTCCAATTTTTTTGTGCAATGATGTAATTATATAATCACGCAAAAAGTTACTATCCTAATTACCAGAATTAGGAATCGACCTATATTTCCTTACTCCGTATCGCC
The DNA here is from genome assembly GCA_014162995.1 of Artemisia annua. Classification (NCBI taxonomy): domain Eukaryota; kingdom Viridiplantae; phylum Streptophyta; class Magnoliopsida; order Asterales; family Asteraceae; genus Artemisia; species Artemisia annua. Next base: position 12,018 of record LBNU01008935.1, read on the forward strand.
GAAAGCGATACGACACGGAGAAATAGCACATATATTAATATAAATTATTAAAAATTAAACAAAATGAGATTCTTACAAATAGCTGCTACTAAAAAAAAACACACAAAAAGGCAAGCCACACCACCAGTCCACCACCTTGGAGGTTAATGTGTTTTTCTTAAACCATAGCACCATCAAAGATAATGATTACCCACACCATTCCTTTGCATTCCCTTTGCATTCCCTATGCCTTCCCTTTCCCATTCCCCATTTGAACAAGCGCCCCTTAAATTAAATCTGGCCACATACTAATCATCATCATCAGAAAAACACTTCCCCCAAAAAAAAAAAAAAAAAAAAAAAAAAAAAAAAAAAAAAAAAAAAAAAAAAAAAAAAAAAAAAAAAAAACCCCCACGAAACAGCATCATCATCATTGTTATCCACACCAACTAATATTTCCCCCTTTTTTTAATCATCATCATCATAAACCCTAAAAAAAAAAACCCTTTCACCCCAATTATCATTATTAATTATTATATGAAATTATTAATTTAATAAATCAAGTCAGGGCAATGGTATTTCCATTGGTGGAGTTACTTTGTTAAGTGCTCGACGCTCATTTATCTCCTTGGCAGACAGTAGCGGAAAGTAACCTTTTTGTTTTTTTTT
>LBNU01008936.1:9919-39683 GCA_014162995.1 Artemisia annua
TGTGTATGTATGGACGGTTAGGGAGAAGCCAAGGGGAAGAAGAAATGAATTTGGTAAAGTAAATGGGATGGGTAAATGTATAGAGGATTATAGATTTGGTTAAAAGGGTGTAGTGTGGGTAAAAGGGTGTTTAGTAGTTATTAGGGTAATTTGCATGTGTGTATTATGAGTGGGAAGTGAGTAGGACATGAGGTGGCCGGTTTTGGAGTTTTCTAGGAGGGGGAAGAGATATTTTTACTCCCCGTTGGTATATCGTGTGTCAGTTTAAGCTTAAATGTAACCGTAACGTCCCGGTTTGACGTTTTTGGACACGTACACGTAAAATAAAGTTTTTAGCCACTATTTTGTCAGAAATGAAATAAAATGAGTTCACTGACTCAAAAATATATTTACTTGACCTTTACCATATTTACTGTGGTGTCGGTTCGCGTGCGGCGTTGTTTTTCAGAAAATGTGAGAAAGCTCTCAGTAAATTACGAAACTTGTCAGTAACTATCCGAAATGGATTAATTTATGTTTACTGACAAAAATAAACTTTTTCAGTAGTGACTGTAAGCTACAGTGTGCAGGACAGCTCCCGAAAACATTCAGAAATGTGCAGAAACATGCAGAAATGTGCAAAAATTCATATAATATTCGAAGTAAGTATAATAAATAGAAATTTATTATAAAATTAATTTGTGAAAAATACCATTTGTCACAGTCTTCTTCTCAACCTAAAGTAGTGGAACATGAACCGAGGTGACCAAGGACACGGTGTTTCCTACTGATAATGAAAGTACCGAAAAGGTCCAACCTCTGGTTGTCCAAGTTTCTCGTCTCCATCAACCTCAATACCAACATCATCTCCTATTCCTATCTCATCATTCAAACCAACATCATCCCCTACACCTATCTCATCATCAACATCAACATCAACATCCAACTCAAACTCATTTACTACAGGTAATGGATGAACAACTGGTGGGACTGGAACCTGACCGGTGGGAACAGGGGTAGACATTATACTCTACAAGAGTATAGAAAAAGTATAAAAATACTAGCCAAATTTTCGCGGAAAACCTTTTATATGCAAATGTATAATAGTGGAAAAGATCCAAACCAATCATAATATCAAAACATGCATATATAAAGTTTAAATAAATACCGGGAGCGCGAAGTGGCGCGGAGGGCTGGCGGCTATCTGACCTGAAAAACATTTTGACTCCAGGAAAAAGTTTATAGTCGAGTGCGAGCTCGTTCTCTATAAACGATGACTCTGATACCATTCTGTAACACCCCCAACTCAGATATGGCAGCCAAACATAGCTAGGGGTATTACGCAAAGGGAAACCAGGCACATTTATAGCTAACGACCACAACACGGGACGTTTATAAATTTTTCAAAACATATCATTCGAGTTTACAAACTATTTAGAGTTCAAAGACTCTTTATCAAAGTAGCAGCGAAAAAGTAAATAGAGTTTGTAGCGGAAAATAATAAAGTTTAGCAGCGAAAATAACAAAGACACATCAAAGGTTTTACGAATGAAATCAAAGTAAAGATGATAAAGAGATGGTTAAGCTGCCATGACAGATAGCCTCCTTAGTCCAAGCCACACCACCATGCCCCAAACATTATGCTCCAAAAGCTAATTATTAGTAGTACCTGAAATACATGCTTAAAACTCAACACAAAGCTTGAGTGTAATCCATAGGTTTAATAAATAAAGTTGAGCACAAGATTTTAATCAGGTGATATAAGCAACATATGCAAATACCAGGTAAATAAAGGTAACAGACAATATATAGAGGCATCCCTGTGCATATAATATTGTTGATGATGCTAAGCTCATGACACGCAAAACGTTAACCAACAATCATAAGTCGACAATAACCGCGGAATTTCATAATATAACAATGTCCCTGAGGCCGGGTACTTGCCATATACCCAGCAAAATCAAATATAGTACACCAATAGGAGGGTCAATTCCTATAGGCATATATCCTTATATTTGTGCTCACTCGGAAGTGATTAATGGTTCATGATCTGAGGGTCTTGCATGGCAAGATAAAGCTACTTAGTACATCGTCAGGAAAGCATACCAATCAGGAAAAGCATACCAAAAACACTCGTGCTCAGAAAGCATTTAAAAGCATGTATCTCACCCTATGGGTTTATAAACCATTAAAAGATTAAAAGTGAGGCTATGAATCACACCTTAACAGTAGCAGGAAACGAGATATAATAACCAAGCAAGTAATATGTCACGTCAACGAACCTCAGCACAACCTAATCAATTTAAATGGCATAAATCAGAAATAATACTCGAATATTGATGCGCGGGATTGCGACCACGCACTAGGGTTTTACTTCTCAAGGGATCTTGAGAAGCTTGTGATCGCGGTAGAAAGTCAACTTTAACCAAGAAATAGTCAAAGTAGTCAAACCACGCGTTTTATGGTGAGTATAAGGTTTCCCCGGGTCGTTAAGCCCCGACGAGGTGTGAAATGGTAAAACAGTTCAAGTTCGTGATCGAGTGATGTGAATAGTAAAGAGATATAATGATATAGAAGACAAGGATTAGTAATTCTATACTAGAAAGCATATAATAAAGCATTAAAAACAATAACGTAAAGCATGATTAACTAAAACGTAATCTAAATTAATAACGCGTATCCTAAATAAAAATAACGTAAGTGAACGGGTTTAAAAGTAAAATTTATGAAATACTAATTCTACGGGTGCAAAATTAATTTTCCTACGTACTAGATAATAAAAGAAAAACTACAAGTAAAAACGAGACTAAATAGATCTAAAAGATAATATTAAAGAGTATGCTTGCCAAGTGAGGTGAAAAGATCATTAAGTGTGAATTATCGTTTTAAGCGATTAATTAATTAATACCCTTCAAAGAAAAACCATTTTCTCACAACGTTAGTTTATTTCGAAAACAATTCTTTATCAAGGTAAAATTAGTAGACTTAATCAATTATCCCAACGGCTTTTGCCCGTCAAAATAAACAAACTCAATCCAAGTAACCAAAGATTATTAATTAATAATTTCTAAGTTTTTCACACTTAATTCTCAAATCACAACCCACTTAACAAGCATATAAAAATCTACTCCATAATGCAAAATAAAACTAAGCTAATCATTAAACTAACAACTATAGCAATCATACTAAAATTAAAGAGATAACCGAATGAGATTAAAACGTGAAATGATGAGACGTGACCGCTCCATAAGCTTGAACCCATCCAAAAGCTCAAACGATAAACCAAACTAATTAACCACTTACTACCATCTAAAGTTTACCAAACTATATTGAAAGTGATGCCCTAAAAGCAAACAGATAACAAGAAAATTGTAGAATAGAAAAATTAGCTACGAGATTTATAAAAGTTAGAACACTCAAATGTAATATTTAAAGAACATTTAGCAAAAGATAGCCAAAAAGGATTTTGACACATACAAATCGAACTCAGTTGAAATAAATTAGTTCCGAATGTACGCTTAGAATTAAAATACTTAAACCATGATTACATAATCATTCATTTGGAAATTATATGCTAATGAATAAAATAGAAAATAGTTGTAATTAAAAAACAATAGCTATTGATAAGTACTAAAAATTAAATGAAAAGATGATGGCACAATTTAATACTGTTCGTGGATGGTTTTCATCCAACCAAATGAGGGTGTCGGCTCTCCAAACTTATCTCTTCCTACTTTCTTGTGTATCCGTAGTACACATTCTTAATTTGGATTGGGCCAGGTTTAGATAGTGAAGTTGGGCTGACTGATCTATTGTTTGGACGAATGGAGCACATAATAAATATTAGTGTGCATTGTTCGGCTTGAGTCAAAAGTTGGCTTGAGCTGGATCCTTTTCTTCGGGCTTCAATAATCTTCGATAAATGCTCGAAATCCCATACTTTTGCTCCAAATTTCTAATTCTGTACATTTTCGTCTATTGCCTTGATGCTCCAATTAAATTAACGATGGACTCATAATTCCGTGATCTTTCCAATCTCGTGCTCGTTTTTGTCCGTTTTTGCTAGTTTTCAATCCTTTTATACCTAAAACACATAAAAACACAATCCAAGGATATTTGCAATATAATTCGGCATATTTATGTGTTTTCAGTCATTTTTATAGTCTAAATGGGTACAAAAATGATGAGTATTTACACACTCATCAGCTTGCAATCCCCACCAGGCAGTGTACCTGACCGATGTAGTATAGTGTAGTGGCAAGTACCGGGGGATTGATCGTTCTCTAGGGGAATAGTGTCGTTAGGATTGAAAAACTACTCTAATAGGTCTAAGGGTGAGGGAAGATTCTTTTTGTATTTTTATATTTTTATGAAAGCAAGTAAAAATCTCGGGTTTGAAGGAGTGGGCGGAATTATTTTCTAGTCAACTAACTCAAATACTATTAATGCAAATAAAATAAAATAACAAGAAAATAAATATTTGTGAAAACTATATGGAGAGAAGTGTGTTTACTTAGATTTCCTTACTCCCTAACTATCTTTTACCGATTGATTAGTGTGTATTAATTGCGTGGATGACGGATTGTATTCCTTAATAACGGTCGTGGAGGTGTGTACGGACTTTCGCAACTCTATAAGCTCCTACTTTACTCCTATGTCGAGCCGGCTAAGAAGCTCCTAACATGGGATCACTAGAATTCGCTCATGCATTAAATACAATCAAATAACCTTAGTACACCTTACCTTAGTACACCTTGGTTCATGTTTCTTAAGACGTTCAAGCATGTTACCAATTGGAAGTCTGCCAGTTTTCTTAAGCCTAACATCGATAAACATTCATCCAATACAATCAATAACACACCATTCAATAATTAATCAGTAGTTAGGTTTCATTAGATCTAAGCAAACACAAAGAAAACCTAGCCTAGCATGTTAAACAAAAGACAAGAATAAGATAGAATCAAACAAGACATAGACATATTGAATGATTAATTGATTACTTATCTTCAATGTAACATAGAAGATCTTAAGGGAAAAAACCTTGAAAAACCTGCTAAAATTCGTCTAGGGTTTCTCCCTAAAAAGTTTCACACAAGTTCCACCCTAATGACTAAAAATTATGAGAATATATATAGAAAAACAGATCTGACGGCGTCACGTTATAGCCTTGATGCCGTCACCTCGCCGTGCTTAGGGTTTCTTGATGGCCTTCTTGACGCCGTCCCCCTTTAATCCATTCTGGATTATCAAGACTTGACGGCGTCACATCCAAGCTTGACGCCGTCAAGGGTACTATTCCAACAGACTTTAGCACTTTGTCGAATTCTTCACTTTTTTGCTCCAAAAACGTCCAAAATGCTTCCTTTTCCAGAATTTCTCTCCAAAGTACCTAAAATAACAAAAGGAACGATTCGGGGCAATAATTGATCAAATAAATATGATTTATGGCTTAAATGACCCCCGAAAAGCGGTACACTTTTCGCCTTATCAAATACCCTTACACTTGAGATTTGCTTTTCCTCAAGCAAATGCGCTTTTATTCTAATCAAAATACAAGTTAGGGGTCATTTAACACTAATATAAAAGTAATTACAACAAATAGTGGTTCCCCTTCAATCATAATAAGAACGGAGATTACACACTAGCACCTCACAAGTAGTGTTTAGATACTCACATCTCTCAGGTGTCATAGAATTATATCTCATAAATGAAAATGAACAATATCTCTCACTACCTGTCATAGCAAATAGATTACCATAGGTTTGGGAAAGGATCGAAAACCTTCTCCACTAGGCGTAAGCACCTAAGATAAACTATCAAAGAGGGCTTTACAAAAAGGGTTATAATGAGGTGTAGGGATATGATAAACACGGTTTTGTTGGATAAGGGATATTTTACTGGTGGCGAGTTAAAGATCTTGATTAATTACATTTACAACATGGCGTTGCTAAGCCAAGACTAGACTCGACTTAAGCTAATCAAAAACTAATAAAAATATAAAATAAACAAAGAAAGAAACGGGATGGTAGTCAGTATGTTTTTTCTACTTTTCTTTTTCTCATTTTTTTTATTTTTCTTGATTTTTTGATTTTTTTTTGTTTTTTTTTGTTTTTTTTTGCATACACTCTTGCCGTACCATCCAAAATAATACATCATAGGGGCCTCGGTTCTCCCCTTACACTTGAACTTTTACATACTTTACAAATAACTAATCTAATGACTTGAATTAAGATAATCGAAACACTTGGAGTACTTTTAAAATATTTAGCTCATATGGGATAATAATGTTGCTCTTCCCCATTACTCCATTACACTATTACTTTACCCATGAGTCCCATTCGTCCCAAAACAATATGTTCAAGGATATGACTCGACTTAGCAACCATGTAATCAATTAGATAATTAACTAAAGGTTTAAACAAATGTTGTCACAATAATGCACTAAAGGTGAGTGCATACAAGGTAGGCTAAGGCGATTTGGGTGTGCATTTAAATAGGGTGTAACAAATTCTTCCTTTAAGTAAGATGCTTAAAGTTAGAAACGAAAAGGATAGGCTCTGGAGGGTATACTAGGGGTATCGTGTACCAAAGATGGGTACAACGCAAAGGTGTGGGAGAATTACTTGACCAATGAAGTCAATGTAATTATAACAAAAACACAGGTGTAAAACAATAGGTTAATTCTAATGCCTCTTATCATGTAGTAAATCTAACTACACGAATGTAGTCTCACTTGTGGATTCGGGATGGTCCCATCGCAAGTTCTAGAATCTAAGTGCTACCGGTACACACATCATAACATAAATGCTTTTCCTACCAATTCTAGGGGCGAACCTCACATATTTGGGGTGGAATTTTTTTTAGTGGTACGGTTTTGTGCTAGTCATATAACTCCTATCCATGAGACGCTCATTAAGACCAAAGTTTCACTCCTAAATGTTGTAAAAAAATTTAAATTTGGCACTAAAATTACCCTAACAGGTATTTCTCTCAGTTTTATTACACATCTACCATTAAACAAAATAGAAATCAAGTGTAATTGCATTCTCTAAGGTATCGTAATTTACCCCCCCTTACACTTAAGATGAACATTGTCCCCAATGTTCAAATAACAAGATGTAAAAGTAAATAAGGTAAAGAATGAAATCAAATACTCCCCTGATTCGCTCGGTAGATAAAGTGGTAACATGGTTAGATCTTCTTCCAAGAAAATGAACGCTCAAAGCTTCCCTTCCGAAATATAAATCATCTTCTTGTCTAAAATAACCTGTTAAACCTAAGAAAACAAACACGAAAACCTGCATAACATCGGCGGGATAAATCTGTATAAGGATATAATGCTTGTGGAATGAATATTTTGCAGATTCCTGGAGTTTATAAGTTAGAGATTTTATAAAGCATTTTATGATTCCGGAAGAAAAACAAAACTTTCAAAAATTCCAGAAAACTGAGCCTGACGCCGTCAGCCTGGAGCTTGACGCTGTCAGAAGTGATCTGACATATTTTCATGTTAAGTTTCCGGAAAATTTCTGGAAAAACTTAATTCTTAATTCCTGGAAATCCTGCAAAATATCATTATGACTCGATATAATCATTTGACTCAAACAATTACAAATATGTATGTGAATTTAATATTGTTATGATTTATGTTTATTTGTTCTTATAAACCGATTTGGATTTCCCTTACACTTATCTTTTGCAAAATACCTTTATATGTAGTTAAGACGAAGTTAAAAACAAAATAAAGCATTTTCACAATTTAGAGACATGAATCAATAACAATAAAAATTAAACATACATACGCAAGCAAATAAAATCAAACAAACAAATAAATAAACACACAAAGCTTGGGTTGCCTCCCAAGAAGCGCTTGTTTTTGTTCGAGTCACGAGCCTGACTCTACCCTTATTTAACATAAATAGGGGAGGTTTTCCCTATACTTTGGATTAAGTGCGGATGGTAGTAGCGATATACACCATCTCGGTGGAAGTATGCCTCGTGAGGAAAGAGTGGTGGATGGATTATATACTCAAAGGGGTATGCTCCTTTCATCATAACCTTACCTAGTTCACTTTGGTCAACAGGTGAATTAAAGTTTTCTCCTAAAAAGGGATCTTCTTCTATTAACTTCGAGAGACTCCTAGTTGGGAATCCATCTTGACCTAATAAACCCGGTTTAAGCCCATGATGTTTCTTATGATCAATCATGAATGGGTGATGTAAGTATGTAAGGTCATGGTTTACTCCTATATTAGCTTCCACTCCACATGGTTTAGATTCTACTACCTTCATCGTAAAATTACCCGTACTATATGGTTTGATGGGTGGATCAGAACCTATTTCAATTCCTAAATTTTCATCCAAGGATGGAAGATTAGGTAACGGTTTTGGTTGAGGCTCCGGTTCATCAAATCTAGGAACTTCCATAGAACTAAATGAAAGGTTATGACTACAAGTATTCAAACCTATATCCTCTAGTTGTGTTTAGTCCAAGGGTTCTACCTCTAGTGGGTTTCCTATAGTCTCTTCTACTTCTTCCAGGTAAGTCACGGGTGGTGTGTGTGCCTCAAATGATGGTAGGACTTGTGGGGTACTCAGTGGGCTTATGTTATTTACCTCATCATTCCTTGTGTCAAGATCACCTATGTCCTCATCATGGGTTTTAGTAGAATCTAACCCTAACATTTTCCCAAGTATATCAAGTGCTTCTCTAGGCATCTCAACTTCTATGTCCAAATCATAAGGATCACCCTCAATACTCTGACTGCTATATTCAAATTTCCCAAAAGATTCATCATGTGTTTCTTGAGATTCATCGTCATCGATCATAAAACCTAGGTCTTTTTGATCAATGTGATCATGTTCGGCTAAATCCTCAATCACATCAATGTCACCTATGTGTTCATCTTGTATTATGGTAGGGCCTAACCATGACATGCACTTAGGTGGCTCTAACAATCTCAGAATCTTGGTTTGATTCTAAGTTCATGTTCTTAGAAACTAGGTCATCTTGCTCATACAAATCCATCAATTCGTCGTACTTATGGGCCATGGTTAGGGAGCTTTCCTCAAAATTCATCCAACGGGTCTCACTAAAAGGAATTAATACTGATAATGATCGTCTAATAGAAATCACACATGCATAGAATTCATCAAACCCATCTAACTTTACCCCCAAATCTTCACGGATGTCACTAAGATTTCGCAAAAATTCATGGTAGGAAGCAAATCTATTGGTGAAATATAATTGTTCCTCTATTGTCAAAGATCTAAATGGAATTTCATCCGCCATAGTGACAAATGAAAAATGGTTTTATAAACAAAGGGCACAAAGAGAAAGATAGACTACAAAAAAGCTAGTAAAAATAAAATAAAAATCTCACTAGAAAGGAATCTAGCAAGTAGACCTAATAAAATAAAAATTCAACCTAAACAATAACTATTCCCCGGCAGCGGCGCCAAAAACTTTGATGCGCGGGATTGCGACCACGCACTAGGGTTTTACTTCTCAAGGGATCTTGAGANGGGTCTCACTAAAAGGAATTAATCCTGATAATGATCGTCTAATAGAAATCACACATGCATAGAATTCATCAAACCCATCTAACTTTACCCCCAAATCTTCATGGATGTCACTAAGATTTCGCAAAAATTCATGGTAGGAAGCAAATCTATTGGTGAAATATAATTGTTCCTCTATTGTCAAAGATCTAAATGGAATTTCATCCGCCATAGTGACAAATGAAAAATGGTTTTATAAACAAAGGGCACAAAGAGAAAGATAGACTACAAAAAAGCTAGTAAAAATAAAATAAAAATCTCACTAGAAAGGAATCTAGCAAGTAGACCTAATAAAATAAAAATTCAACCTAAACAATAACTATTCCCCGGCAGCGGCGCCAAAAACTTTGATGCGCGGGATTGCGACCACGCACTAGGGTTTTACTTCTCAAGGGATCTTGAGAAGCTTGCAATCCCCACCAGGCAGTGTACTTGACCGATGTAGTATAGTGTAGTGGTCAGTACCGGGGGATTGATCGTTCTCTAGGGGAATAGTGTCGTTAGGATTGAAAAACTACTCTAATAGGTCTAAGGGTGAGGGAAGATTCTTTTTATATTTTTATATTTTTATGAAAGCAAGAAAAATCTCGGGTTTGAAGGAGTGGGCGGAATTAGTTGCTAGTCAACTAACCCAAATACTACTAATGCAAATAAAATAAAATAACAAGCAAATAGATATTTATGAAAACTATATGGAGAGAAGTGTGTTTACTTAGATTTCCTTACTCCCTAACTATCTTTTACCGATTGATTAGTGTGTATTAATTACGTGGATGACGGATTGTATTCCTTAATAACGGTCGTAGGGGTGTGTACGGACTTCCCCAACTCTATAAGCTCCTACTTCACTCCTATGTCGAGCCGGCTAAGAAGCTCCTAACATGGGATCACTAGAATTCGCTCATGCATTAAATACAATCAAATAACCTTAGTACACCTTGGTTCATGTTTCTTAAGACGTTCAAGCATGTTACCAATTGGATGTCTGCCAGTTTTCTTAAGCCTAACATCGATAAACATTCATCCAATACAATCAATAATACACCATTCAAACCTAGCCTAGCATGTTAAACAAAAGACAAGAACAAGATAGAATCAAACAACACATAGACATATTGAATGATTAATTGATTACTTATCTTCAATGTAACATGGAAGATCTCAAGGTAAAAAACCTTGAAAAAGCTGCTAAAATTCGTCTAGGGTTTCTCCCTAAAAAGTTCCACACAAGTTCCACCCTAATGACTAAAAATTATGAGAATATATATAGAAAAACATATCTGACGGCGTCACGTTATAGCCTTGACGCCGTCACCTCGCCGTGCTTAGGGTTTCTTGATGGCCTTATTGACGCCGTCCCCCTTTAATCCATTCTGGCTTATCAAGACTTGACGGCGTCACATCCAAGCTTGACGCCGTCAAGGGTACTATTCCAGCAGACTTTAGCACTTTGTCGAATTCTTCACTTTTATGCTCCAAAAACGTCCAAAATGCTTCCTTTTCCAGAATTTCTCTCCAAGGTACCTAAAATGACAAAAGGAATGATTTAGGGCAATAATTGATAAAATAAATACGATTTAGGGCTTAAATGACCCCCGAAAAGCGGTACACTTTTCGCCTTATCAAATATCTCAATAAACAGTACTTGAATAAAATTTTTTAGTAACAATGGCGTTTGAAAGAAAATAGATTTTAAAATTCTCGTGTGGAAGACAAGAAGGATAAAAAGTGGAATGAGTCGGCGAAACGAACGATAACCCAAGAAAGACGAAAGTGGAACGAAAGAAAGAATAATATCGGACACAAACAAGGTAAACAAACGACAAACAATAACTAGTTTCGGCTTTACCCCGTTTTCCCAAAAATATAACGTCGAAAACAATATATGTTGAAAAGGTTTTTAAATATTTAACAAACCTCAAACGGTTAAAGTTTATAAAAGATTTTACGAAATTTCGGCATGACCTGCCCGTTTATACAACGTTTTCCCCGAGTCAGCGACTCTTATATATCCTATTTACCGTTAAACGTCACAAGTTATTATATAATTGGACATATTATTCGCGTTAATAATAGTTGTTTAGTTTTATCGACCATTTCGTATTTTTCGTACCAAAGGGTCCATAATGTCTAAATAACCAACACCGTAAATCCAATACGTCCAATCCTTGTCCACAACATATATCGTCACAATATAACATTCCGGATCCATATCCAATGTCACAATCAATCCCTTAACTATAACAACTCTTATTTTATGGTTTCATAATTATTATTCAAGTTTATATTATCGTTTAAGTTTTCCATTTCAAAATATTATTGCCGAAACCGTATCTAAACGAACCAACAAACGAAATAACAAAATAACAAAATAACACTAACAATACTTGCCGTGACTCACCCGAGTCGCGGCTCATTCTCACCCTAGCTGTTGTGGCTCTCGGGTTCAAACCAAACAAACCAAACGGAACAAGATCAACTCCAATCCAAACAAGTCCACAACTACACAATCCCAATTCCAAATCCATATTCCATTCGATCCAAAACCAAGACCAAACGCAACCAAATCAATTCTACACCACAATCTAACTAAACCTAAACCTATTATAACCATCTCGCCTCGCCATGACTCGTCGTGAGTCATGGCTTGGCTAGTCGTGTAGCTGCCGAGAACCACAACCAAACGAACCCTTCTGTTCGAGCCAACAACATACCAAACAGACCCTAACTCGACTCCAAATCCAACCACAACTTCATCACATCAAATAAATCACGAATACATACATAAATCCGTCAACCACCGAGTCAACCGAGGTGACTCGGTGCATTGACCGGTCAACTGCCACGAAAGGGGGGTCCACACGAGCTTCGAACAACCATTTTAAAACCATTTTTTATAACAAATCTTTTTGTATAATCGGATATAAAAAAAATAAAAATTAGGGTTTGGTTAAAAATAGTTTTTATTAAAAGAAAATAATAAAAATGGGTGTGTGGGGTGTTAGGTTACCAAGAAAAACGGAAAGGAGGTGGTGGTGCGTGATGTGGCAGCGGCGGTGTGCACATAGAGGGGGGTTCAAGACGGTTTGGCGGCGCGTGGGTGGTACAGGAGAACGGGGACGTCCCGATCTACAAAATGGGGTAAGGTTTGTATATTTGGCCGGAATATTTTCCGGTGACCGGAAAAGTACGCCGGAGTTTGGCCGGAGAAAGGGTGTGGCCGGCGGAGGAAGCAAGAGAGAGAGAGAAGAGAGAAATTGTTAGTGTGTGTGTTTTAGAGAGAGAGTGAGATGAGGGAAATGAAATAAATAAATATATAAAAATTATTTATATTAAAGGGTGGGGTTAGAAATGCAAATGTTATGAATGAGGGTGGAAATAGAAAATAATACGAGGGACCAAAGCTGTCAATTAACTAAACTTTTCGTAAAAATAGTTCGGGGGCTCGAACGACATAGCAAACGGACTCGAAAAATTACGAAACTTGCGCGATTGTTCACAAAATCATTTTCCCCATAAAATCAAGTATAAACTTCAAAGTTTTTTTCAAACTCAATATAATTCAAATAATTTGAGAAATGCAATTCGATTCGAGTTTTCTAGGTTGTGCTGGGTCAATCAAGGAATAAATTCTCGTTTCCAAATATATCTCACATTTCTCAAGCCCAAATAACATGAAATAAAAGTTCAAAATATTTCAGGTACGTAAAATAAAATATTTGGCTAGAAATAGGTTTAGAAAATGTGTCGGTTGTTATAATTACCCCTTTTGACTTGTTATCCTGCAAATAACTAGCAGACAGTATAAAATTACTCTCGTCATCTTTATTGGTAATGGTAACTCTATATCTGTCATCAACATGTGCCATAGTATGTTGTTTAATCGTCACCGACCTCTTCATCTTCACAATGTTTTAATTACTCTTCATATTGTACAACATTTAATATGTATGCGTCAATTACCCGTGACAATAAACTTTTCATTGAGTTTGACGAGTTTGGTTTTTCTGTGAAGGATTATTTTACTCGACAAATTATGCTCTGATGTGATAGCACCAGAGACCTGTATCCCATCGCCACATCTTCCTCCTACCCACAAGCTTTCTTGGCTAGTTATCACATGTGGCATCAATGACTTGGGCATTCAGGAAATGAAGTGCTATGTTCTTTTTTTTCTAATAATTTTTTTTTGTGTAATAAATTTAAGTCTCCCCAACTTTGTTATGCTTGTCAACTTGGCAAGCATGTAAGGCTTTCATTTTCTATTTCCAATACTGTAGTTAAGTTTGCTTTTGATATTGTGCACTCGGATTTGTGGACTTCTCCACTTCCGAGTCAAAGTGTTAAATACTATGTTATCTTTTTTGACCATTATTCTTATTATTGTGGGTATATCATTTGCTTAAAATCTGATACTTTTGCTAACTTTGTTGAATTTCTTTCTCTTGTAAAAACTCAATTTAATGCGGAAATTAAAGCTTTTCAATGTGACCATGGTGGCGAGTTTGATAACACCATCTTTCATAAATTATTTAACAAACATGACATTTTTACATATTTCTCTTGCCCCAGTACATCACAACAAAATGTCAAATCCGAATGCATGATTCGGNCTAACAATACTTGCCGTGACTCACGCGAGTCGCGGCTCATTCTCACCCTAGCCGTTGTGGCTCTCGGGTTCGAACCAAACAAACCAAACGGAACAAAATCAACTCCAATCCAAACAAGTCCACAACTACACTATCCCAACTCCAAATCCATATTCCATTCGATCCAAAACCAAGACCAATCGCAAACCAAATCAATTCCACACCACAATCTAACTAAACCTAAACCTATTATAACTATCTCGCCTCGCCGTGAGTCACGGCTTGGCTAGCCGTGTGGCTGCCGATAACCACAACCAAACGAACCCTTCGGTTTGAGCCAACAACAAACCAAACGGACCCTAACTCGACTCCTAATCCAACCACAACTTCATCACATCAAATAAATCACGAAAACATAAATAAATCCGTCAACCACCGAGTCAACCGAGTTGACTCGGTGCTTTGACCGGTCAACTGCCGCAAAATGGGGGTCCACACGAGCTTCAAACAACCATTTTAAAACCATTTTTGATAACAAATCTTTTTGTATAATCGGATTTAAGAAAAATAAAAATTAGGGTTTGGTTAAAAATAGTTTTTATTAAAACAAAATAATAAAAATGGGTGTGTGGGGTGTTCGGTTACCAAGAAAAACGGAAAGGAGGTGGTGGTGCGTGATGTGGCAGCGGCGGTGTGCACGTGGAGGGGGGGTTCAAGACGGTTTGGCGGCGCGTGGGTGGTACGAGGAGAACGGGGACGTCCCGATCTACAAAATGGGGTAAGGTTTGTATATTTGGCCGGAATTTTTTCCGGTGACCGGAAAAGTACGCCGGAGTTTGGCCGGAGAAAGGGTGTGGCCGGCGGTGGAAGCAAGAGAGAGAGAGAAGAGAGAAATTGTTAGTGTGTGTGTGTGTGTTTTAGAGAGAGAGTGAGATGAGGGAAATGAAATAAATAAATAAATTAAAAATTATTTATATTAAAGGGTGGGGTTAGAAATGAAAATGTTATGAATGAGGGTGGAAATGAAAAATAATACGAGGGACCAAAGCTGTCAATTAATTAAACTTTTCGTAAAAACGGTTCGGGGCTCGAACGACATAGCAGACGGACTCGAAAAATTATGAAACTTGCGCCATTGTTCACGAAATCATTTTTCTCATACAATCAAGTATAAACTTCAAAGTTTTTCTCAAACTCAATATAATTCAAATAATTTGGCAAATGCAATACGATTCGAGTTTTCTAGGTTGTGCTGGGTCAATCAAGGAATAAATTCTCGTTTCCAAATATATCTCACATTTCTCAAGCCCAAATAACATGCAATAAAAGTTCAAAATATTTCAGGTACGTAAAATAAAATATTTGGCTAGAAATAGGTTTAGAAAATATGACGGTTGTTATAATTACCCCTTTTGACTTGTTATCCTGCAAATAACTAGCAGACAGTATAAAATTACTCCCGTCATCTTTATTGGTAATGGTAGCTCTATATCTGTCATCAACACGTGCCATAGTATGTTGTTTAATCGTCACTGACCTCTTCATCTTCACAATGTTTTAATTACTCTTCATATTGTACAACATTTAATATGTGTGCGTCAATTACCCGTGACAATAAAGTTTTCATTGAGTTTGACGAGTTTGGTTTTTCTTCCTACCCACAAGCTTTCTTGGATAGTCATCACATGTGGCATCAATGACTTGGGCATTCAGGAAATGAAGTGCTATGTTCTTTGTTTTCTAATAATTTTGTTTTGTGTAATAAAGTGAAGTCTCCCCAACTTTGTTATGCTTGTCAACTTGGCAATCGGATTTGTGGACTTCTCCACTTTCGAGTCAAAGTGTTAAATACTATGTTATCTTTTTTGACCATTATTCTTATTATTGTGGGTATATCCTTTGCTTAAAATCTGATACTTTTGCTAACTTTGTTGAATTTCTTTCTCTTGTAAAAACTCAATTTCATGCGGAAATTAAAGCTTTTCAATGTGACCATGGTGGCGAGTTTGATAACACCATATTTCACAAATTATTTAACAAACACGACATTTTTACATGTTTCTCTTGCCCCAGTACATCACAACAAAATGACAAATCTGAATGCATGATTTGGACAATTAACAACCTTGTTCGTACCTTGCTTTTTCAAGCACACCTACCCCCTCACTTTGGGTAGGATCCCTTCACATGGCCACCTACTTATTAAATATCTTACCTTCCATTGCCATAAACAATAACACACCTCACTTTCGTCTTTATACGACGAAACCCAGTAACACGTCTCTACGTGTTTTTGGTTGTTTGTGTTATGCTCACCTAGACACCAACCATAAACTTGGCCCACGATCCACTCCTTGTATATTCCTTGGTTATCCATCTAATCATCGTGGGTTTCATTGCTTAAACCTTTCCACAAACAAAATTATCATCTCTCGCAACATCACCTTTGATGAGACCATTTTTCCTTATGGGTCCGTCTAACCCGACTTCACAAAAGCTCATCTCTTACCCCAATACATCTGCACCCTCACAACAATCTAACCCGACTTCTAGTCACCCCGTGGTCACTCATTCTTGTCTTGGTACTACTAAAAGATTCTTATTATAATTTTCATGTCTCCACTATTTCTCCTATTCCTAAGTCCTAAACTCTTTCTATCACCGATCCTAACTAGCAATATGCTATGCTAGAGGATTATATAATGCTTTAATTAAAAATAGTACTTAGGTTCTTGTACCACGACCACCTGATGCGAACATCATTCATTCCATGTGGTTGTTTAAGCACAAGTATTTTGCAAATGGATCTTTAAGTAGATACAAGGCTCTTCTTTTTTCTAATAGGAACAATCAACATATTGGTGTAGATTATGATGAGACATTTAGCCCGGTCGTTAAAAATGTTACTATTCGCACGGCTCTTAGTCTTGCTGCTTCTCGGCATTGGCATGTTCATCAGCTCGATGTCAAGAATGATTTTCTCCATGGTACACTATCTGAGACTGTATACGTGCATAAAATTCTTGGCTTTTGGGATCCTCAGTGTCCCGATCACGTTTGTCTCATCAACGATTGTTGTATGGTCTTAAGTAGGCCTTTTGTGCATGGTTTCAATGGTTTGCAGCTTATGTTACTTGTATTGGCTTTTCTCATAGCAGATGTGATTCATCCTTCTGAATTTATAAATAGGGGTATGATTATTGCTTACTTATTACTATATGTGGATGGTATTCTATTGACAGACAACTTTCTCTACAACATTATTACAAAGGATCATAGCCTTTTTACCTCAGGAATTTTCTATGACTGATCTTGGTCCGCTAAACTAATTTCTGGGCATCGTTGTCACTCGTTCTTCCAAGGGGATGTTTCTCAATCAGAAAAACTGTTAGTGCAGATATTATGATATTTAATCTATACAGTCTCGTTTGTTTTGTTAATGACAAACCTGTAACTTGTAGTACGTAACGTAAAATGTACAAGTTACTCGTAATCATACTTTTTCTCAACATACATTCAACACCTCTCGACGTCTCGAGTCTTCTTATGCTACAATACAAGTTCGTACATGGTTGTTATGTTGCATTATGATCAAACCCCTAATAAACCACTAAGAATATTCAAAAATACTTGTTAGAATTGTTTAAATATATTTGTGTCTAAATATTTTTAGTATGCTACTTACACAAAGGTAACAACATAATTATTTTTATAAAACTATACATTATTCACAAATTTACTTACACATTTATTTTTAAAAAATACTTAAACTAAATATACATTTTACCTCATGTGTGACATCACATAGTTGACTTTTGTCATATATTTGTTAGATTTGCAAGATCACACAAGATCTTGAGAGATTTTTTTCTCCAAATCCGGATTTTATTATACGATAGGCTGGATCCGCAAGATCCCTTTGGATTATAAAGGTGGGTCCCTCTTAAAAGGGATCCTTTGGGTCATAAACTTTTTTGGGTTTTTTGCCTATAAATATAAGCTTTGTACATCCGTGTTCTCACACAAAACCACTCCATTTTCAATGGTTTTTAGCATATGTTAGCATCCACTAGAGTCACCATTAACATCAATCATTCATAATGTAAAACCATTGATCATAATGCTTCTAACCTTGACTTCTTTTATAAGCATACCTCCATGATGATGCATCAAAGCAAGCCTAGAGATCTTGCCATTCTTCATCCATCACAAAGCATAGATATATGAAGCTCTGCAAGATCTTATCATCTTCATCCATTTGAAGACTTGTCATAAGAAGTTCATTTAGATTAAGCATCCATATCCACTAGACATTTATGTCTTTGATTTATGTTGTACATTTGTATCATCACCTTGTATCATTAAACTAGATAGAAGGTTTATGTGTTTGTGCCATAAACACAAGGTTTGTTATGTTGGGCCATAAAACATAACGGGTTTGGTTGTATCCGAAGAAGGACTTGGTATTTAGCTTTATACCAGAAAAAGTGTAAGCAACGCTGTGTAAGGTTAGGTACTCGGGGAGTGGAGTAGGGTGAAGGGGAGCTTCGTGACCGAACCACTATAAATCACCGTGTCCGGTTTGGAATCTCTTTTATTTATCGTTCTCTCTTTATATTATGTCTATGCTTGTGTTGTGACTTGATGTTGTTTTTTGTGTTGTGACTACATGTTTTACTTCATGCTTTATATAGTCTTTATCGTAATAGGCTATTATCGTAACTTTTCATATTACGTCACACTTTGTTAGCAATTTGATACAAAAGTTTTAAGTTTTTAATCGATAATGTATTCACCACCTCCCCCCCAATATGTTTTCCACAAAAAGTGTGCATCAAAGATTCTTGACCGCGCTGGTATGCGCAACTGTCATTCGTGCAGGACTCCTGCTGATACGGAGTCCAAGTTGGGTGCTGATGGTTCCCCGTCTCTAATAGGACTCTTTATTAGAGTCTTTCTAAGGCTTTATAGTACCTCACATTTACTAGACCTGATTTCTTATGCTGTTTAGCAAATTTGTCTTTATATGAATGATCCTCGGGAGCCTCATCTCATCGCTCTCAAGAGGATTTTACGTTATGTTTGTGGTACTCTGGATTATGGTCTTTAATTGTATTCTTCCTTGACTTATTCTTTGGTGGCTTATTCAGATGCTGATTGGTCATGTTGTCCGACCACCCGACGTTCTACTTCAGATTATTGTGTTTTCCTTGCCAACAATCTCATGTCTTGGTCTTCCAAGAGACAGTATAATCTGTCCCGCTCTAGTGCTGAGAGCGAGTATCGTTGCGTTGTTATTTGTTAATACAGTGGCTGAGACTTCTTGGTTGTGAAATCTTCTTCCAGAGCTGCACTCTCCTCTCCATTAAGCTACTCTGGTTTTGAAACGCCCATACTTCTTTTATATTGTTACAGCATACAGCCGTATGCTCCCAAGCATATGGCTTTATGCTACTGCATCAGAGTACATTGTTATAGCATACAGTCGTATGCTGCCAGGCATATGGCTTTATGGTCCTGTATCAGAATGCATTGTTTTAGCATACAACTGTATGCTCCCAGGCATATGGCTTTATGGTCCTGCTATTAAAAAAATGGCATCTTATACGCTTGCATATTTTCCCAAAAACTCATTTTTCACAAGGTTAAACTTGACAAACTTGTAAATAACCATTATATAACATAAGTAAAAACTGTACATAAGGGTGGTGACCACATTTTTACCTGTAAATAATCAGAATGAGTAAAAATGGCATAATGCCAAACATCCCTTTATCAAAGTCTACACATGCAAGCACTAAACTTTGACTCATACACTTCTGCGTTTTTACATATTACAACTTTAAAAGTATCCTAGAGCGTTAAGTGGTACATGATCGTGTAGGGAAAAAGGCTCGTTACCCAAGTATTCCACCGAGGTCTAGTTCTCGATCTTCGTACCCTTGGTTGCACTACCACTAGCTTCACCTGTAATAAACATAACGAAGCAAGGTAAGCAAAACGCTTAGTTAAATAACATACTAAACGAAATTTAAACATAACAAATTATTAAATGTTGCTTCATATGCACTTTTCCCCACAGGATGCTCATAACATCGCTAATTTTCCACGGGAACATATTCTTGCACCTTACGTGCATTAGGAGTCTAAATACTCCATCATAAACTTAAAAGCTTATGTTTTCCATAAACATACTATTCTTCCACTTAGAGCATCAAGTCTCGTCTTTAGAGACTTTTCATATTTGTCTTATACATAACTGATGAGCCATATAAGCACGTTAATCATCTATAGGGATGTCTGAGTTCCATTTTTGGAACTTTTACTAATCTGAGGCTCGATTCTTAATAAGGATTTATTTGGTACCTTTTAAGGGGTCATTTGAGCCTAAAATTGTAATTATATGATCAAATATTACCTCAAATCGTTTCTTTTTGCATTTTAGGTACTTGAGACGAGAAATCTGGAATTCGGCGCTTTTTGGACGTATTTGGACGAAAAAGTGAAGAAAATAACAAAGTCGCGAAAAACCGTTAGAATGGAAGGCTGCCGGCATCACACTTTACTAGGTGACGTCGTCACTTGATGAATGGAGCTGGATTGTAATTATCACACGTCGCTTCAGAGAAGTTTGAAGATTTAATACCTGACGGTGTTAGGTGTATTTTGGAGTAGGGAGACACGTTTTAAGATTACAAGAGACTGCTCAAAGAACTTATAGAGGGATGGCGTCGGGCATAAGCTGACGGCGTCAGGAGTTAATAAGTGGCGACGTCAGAGCGGCGACTTGCACAAGACGAAACCCTAAACACGGCTAGCTGACGGCGTCAGGACCTATAACCTGACGCCGCCACAATTGTATATCTATATATAGTTTTCGTTTTATTTTCATTAAGTGTGACATCTTTTGGTACAAAACCCTAGACTATTTTCAGAGATATTGTAAGGCTTTTTCAGCTTTTTTCATCCATGTTCAATTGAAGATAAGTTATTCGTTTAATCATTCAATATGTCTATGTGTTGTTTGATTACTTGTTTGTCTTTTCTTTGCTTTAACACGCTAGCTTAAATTAATTAGTGTTTTCTTGGATCTAATGAAACCTAGTTATTGAATATTGATTTGTTGTCTATTGTTTAGTTGATTGCTTCGCGTTAGGCTAAGAAAACTGGCTGACCTCTTATATGTAACTTGCTTGAACGTCTTAGAAACGCAACCGTATAGTGAACTATTGGTTTTTCTCATTGTATTTATTGCATGAATTGCGGCTCGTAGATCCTAGAAAACTTAATAGACTTTAAGGGTTTTAGGTGAGACTAATGTTCATAGAGTTGGGGACTTCAGCACCTCCCCACGACCGATATTAAGGAATACAACGTTTCAACTAAAACAAGGACGTGTCAATTCAACACATCATAGGAGATAACTAGGGAGTAATTTTATCTAAGTAAACACGTTTTTACCATCATAAGAAGTTCACCAATTTACTTTTCTTGTTTTTAGTTTTTTGTTCAATTTAAAGTTTTATAAG
Source organism: Artemisia annua (assembly GCA_014162995.1). Classification (NCBI taxonomy): domain Eukaryota; kingdom Viridiplantae; phylum Streptophyta; class Magnoliopsida; order Asterales; family Asteraceae; genus Artemisia; species Artemisia annua. The sequence continues at coordinate 31,581 of LBNU01008936.1, forward strand.
TAGATTTGGGTTAGTTGATTAACAACTAATTTCGCTAACTCCTTTAAAACCGAGATTTTAATTGCTTTCCTAAAAATATGAAAATACAAAAAGAATCATCACTCACATTTAGACCTAATTTGTCATACAACTTGACCTTTCCACAACTATTATGAGAATATTCCTCTAGAGAACGATCAATCCCATAGACTTACCTATACTACACTACAACGGTTAGGTACACTGTCTAGAGTGTTAGGAATACGATTTTTGTATGAGAAAGATTCGGTCACCCCCAGATATGATTAAGCATTGTTTAGCTCATAGTAGTTATATTAGTTAGTAAAACATAGATTAGTAGTAGATTAGTTCGCGGAAGAAGGACGGGTCTTTACCCACTGTATACCTGATCCGCAGCCCAAGTGGCACGCCCAAGTGGCAAAAACCCATGTACATATAAATACCCTCTCCATCCTTGGAGAGGGTAAGCCTTCTCATAATCTATTTTCTTTTTTTTGGTTTTCTCTCAAGGCTTCACTTTCTTTCTCTCTCTAACTTTCTCTCTCTACATTTCTTCTTTCTTTCACACATGTAACGATCCATACCACAAGTTAGTTTTGTGTTTGTGAACTTATTTAGTATCCTACAATTGCGGTTTGACCAGATTCCAGCGGTTTGACCAGATTCTAGCGGTTTGACCAAAGTTGACTTTTTACGTTAAAACTTCAAACGGTCATAACTTTTGAACCGTAACTCCGTTTTCAGCGAAATACCTGTCAAAACGACCGGAACAGGCTGAATATCATCAGGTTTCACCACGAAGTCGTGAAATGAATTTTTCGAGGCCCAAATCACCTCCGGAGTGAAGTTATTGAGTTTTTAAGTTTTCAGACCATAATTTTACCATTACAACTTGCATCTACCAAAGCAAATCACTCTGCTGGTTGATATCTCACTGATAGGTGATCAAGTTGTTGTGAGTTGACAATACGCTGCAAGTTGAATAGTTCTGTGATTTGAGATTGGTTGCGATTTGAGTTGTTACAACTTGTCCAATTACAATCTGACGTTGCGAGTTGATTCTTGCAATTTGACTAATTGAGATTCGACTTGGTGTGATTTGACTCGTTGTGACTTGACTTAGATAACTTACTGTACCTTGCAAAGTTTATCATCTCACACTCGATCACTAAAGTACTCAGCATCATTTCTCGGTTTCTTCTTGATTTTGTAAAATCCCGCGAAAGAAACTATTTCTCGGTTTAAATCATAGAATTGTAAAATCCCGTGCACGTTCACAATCATGTCTACCAATTCAGATTCTGTCATCTCGGAGATACTCAAGTTGTACGACATGGACGATGAACTTAAGATTCACAACAAAGTACAACTGACAAACGCTTCTGATCAGACAACCGTTTTCGAGTCAGATTATACTGAGATGGAATCGTCATGCTCGAGTTCTCAAGAGAAAGAGTTTCATCAGCCACAAAAATTATTCAATAACGCAGAGAAAAGCTGCATAGACTGCTTCCGACAACTTCATTCACACCTCTCGGTGCTTTTAAAAGGAACTGAATTCATAATGGGATACGAACGTGCATTTGCAACACTCTTTGGTCAAGATGTTCAGATCTACACAGACACAATGATTCTTAACTTAGATCAATTGCAACAACAACTTGACCAAGGAATATCTTCCAACACTGGATCCATGGCTGCTCTTAGTGTACTTTACAAACAACTCCAAGTATTCTTTGATTCAAAATTCACTCTGGAGTATGACTATTACAGTGAGATGACTAAAAGCTGTTTTGCTAAACACACGGGAATTGAGGTTGACACGTTCAGAGATACACTCATTCAACTCATGGGTGATGTTCAGAAGTTCATTAAGGAAAGAGCACAGCTCAGACATTTGAATGACGACAAAGTGAATGCAACTTTGGTGCAATCATGTGATGGTATTAATGACTTGGGTAAAGCTTCGGAAGTTGGGTCAGTTGTCACGATGCGCAAAGGATCAGAAACTGATAAGCTTGACACTACCAGCAGTTCAGTGACTCTAGTCACCCATGGCATGGATGCTGATTTTAGACCGGTTAATGAACAAATGTCATGTGCTGAGGTACCCTTAACTGTTCAACAAAATGTGCTCTCTAATGAACGTCAGCATACTGATCAAATCAAACTCAATTATGACACAAATTTGTTGGAAAATACTGATAGCAATACCATGTCTAATTCAACAAATATGAGTCATAAAGGGGGAGAAAGTGATCAGGATGCTGAACGTGATAGTTTGTTAAGTTTTGTGTTTACGGCTGATGCTATTAAATCAAATGATATGGTTGATAAAGAAGTTTTTAGTGAACTTTCAAAAAGATTTTTACAGCTTGAAAAACATTGTATGTCTCTTGAAATTGTAATGCAACAAAAGGAAGAAAGTCTTCAGATTAACCAACCATGTAAAAATCCGAAACTTCTTGATTTCCGTGAATTCTTTATGATTAATGATTTGAAAGCTCAGCTAGAAACAAAGAAATTGACAATCAAAAACCTGAAAAAACGTATTACTGAGTTGTGTGATATGTGTAATGAAGTTAAGGCTAAACATGACTGTGCTGTTATTGAATTGGAACAAAATGTGGCCAAGTTACTTGTGGAAAATGAGTCTTTGAAAGTGAATTGTAAAAATCTTAACGATACAATCATAGATATGAGAACTAAGACGTTAGAACAAACAACTTCTTTGATTGCCAAAAATGATGAACTTAAAGCTCAATTTCGGAAAATGGGTTTCACAGTTACTACGTTAAAAATTGAGCTAAGAAAAGCAACAGGGAATAGTGTGAACACTGAGTTTGCAAAATCATCAATCTTGGGGAAACCGGTTTTACCATCGAATAGAAACCATTTAGTTGTTAGACAACTGACTGCGTTTAGATCTGAATGACCAAAATTTTCAAAAACTCGGTTTGCCTCCCAAGTTGATGCGGAACAAGTTTTGTCAAAACCAGTCACTCCACATTATTCACCTAAGATCATTGCTTTTGGTTCTGTTATGCCTCAACAAGTAGTCACTCCTGCTCTCAGCTCCTCTAGGAATAGTTCCATAACTGTGACAAAACGAAGCATTAAGGTTCAAAAGGACTATGATCTAGAAAAGGCTAGGAAAAGGGCTCTATTTCAAAAGGATGGTATCTTAGGTTCTCAACCTTATTGGATGCCTCCTAGTGTATTAAGGAACAATGCTAAGGTTCAACCTGCCAAGTCTAGGGTTTATTATAAGTCGCCTTCCACTATGCATAAGGAAGCTTAGTAATCCTAGACCTTGCCAAAAATGGATGCAAAGTGGTAGAATTTTTAAGAACGTCGGACTTAAGTGGTTACCTACCGGAAAGTTGCTCACTAATGGCAATACCATGGTTGAACGTGAAACCCCCAAGGGTTTGGATACTATTGTCACTAACCCATATATATGCGATCAAGTTTGCGATGTTAGTGCAGGTAGTCCTTACTCAGTTGCAAGTACATCAGTCATTCACTATATGAGAAAACTCAAAGTCTGGAGGCCTAAAGCAATCATTTCTCCAGCTTCAAGAGTTTTGGAATGTCGATGTTGATGCATGTGCTTTATGACGTCTGAATACATCAGTTCAGGCCTCGTTCTTCAATAACTATGACGTCTGAATACATCAGTTCAGGCCTCGTTCTTCAATGACTATGATGTTTGAACAACTCGGTTCAAGCCTCGGTTCTCAATTTCATCATTATGGTGTCTGCCGACAACACTTCAGGCCCCGTTCATCAATGAAAAGAAAGGTGTACGATTCAGTGCGCCTTATCTTCGGAAGAAGAGAAATCTTCTTGGTTTTGATCATCTTCAACAACATGCTTTATTCTTTCTCCATGTTCCTTCATTCATCAAGTGGATCTACCTATCTTTGATCGAATTCTTATACTCTTGGTCAATCAAAAATTACAACCTCGTTTGCAATTTTTGAGGGGGAGAAGGGTGAATGAGATACATGATTGATAGTATTTTTCATTCACTTGCTACTCGAGTGAATGAAATACATGATTGATAGTATTTTTCATTCACTGGCTACTCGGGTGAATGAAATACTTGATTGATAGTATTTTTTATTCACTTGCTACTCAAACAAAAATGGCAAACTTCGTTTGAAATTTTTGAGTGTATGCTTATTCACTTACCTTGTATGCAATTTTTGGTTTTTGTGCGTATTCAATCAAAAATGGCAAACTTCGTGTGAATAAACTACATGATTGAGTGTATTTTTATTCACTCACTACATGATGATTGGTACTTGAAGAATGGTCATTCGACTCTCCTCAGACACCTAATGATCCATTTACTTAGAATGACTGGGATTTATGTTTGATGAATACTTCCAAGCTTCAAAGAATGTTGAACATCTAGTTTCTGAAGCTCCTTCTTCGGTTTCTGTTGGCTCTTGGTTCATCTTCTTCCATCTCCATTGAGCAAGATGCACTAGTTTGAAGTATTTCTCAGAACATTCACGAAACCCAATCTCCAGTTATTCTTCAAGGTGTTGATGATGACTATCATGATAATGAAGCTGCACATGAATAATGATCGCGTCCTTCTGGTCTCCTTTCCCAAAACCGGAACTTTGAAAAGAATTCTTCACGGATTGTTTGTTCCTTCTAATGTGCACTCTGTAAATCAACCACAAAAATATAAAGGAAAATGTTGGCTAAGAATTTGGAAATGGAATGGTAAGTGATCACAAGAGTTTACTTGGTATTGTTTATTTGAGATTGAAGTGAAATTTTACGGGTATGTGTACTTAGTATCTTCGGGATCCTTGTTCAAGCCTTTAATCTCTACATTGACGATGACTTGGGTATCTAGTTATTTTGGTAAATCTTCTCTTCTATTGCCACAAAATAACTATCACATTCAGTGTCACAACTCACACGAAGTTGTAGGTATTCAAGAGGTGATGTACGTCTTATACTTGATGGTTGGTTGGTTGAAGAGTATAGAGTACTTAGGGATTCGATGCATGAAGTCTCTACACCGCTCTTTGTCATACAATGGTGCAAGTTTAAGTCACAAAAATGGGGAATTCTACTCCATCTTCAAGTTGGGAATATCGGGTTTACTTCACAAAGTGGTCTTAGCAATAGCCGACTTTTCATAAGGGTTGATTAGATAGTCATAAGAGAGTTTTTCTGTAGCAATTGATTCTCACAGGATACATCTAAGCATATGTTGTTCTTCTCACAAAATTTCAAGTTGTATGTGCATATAATGTGTGGCTGATTCTGAAGTATCAAAAATAGCAAAGGGGAAGGAGATATACATCAGAACGCACAACGAGTACACTTGATGAGCTTTATACTTCTCCCTAATTGAAGTTATTCCGGGAAGTTTAATGTCATAACCGCAGAGAAGATCAGTGTTCTAACTCGCTCTTTTGGTGTATTATTCCACCTACATGGGGGAAGAGATGTAAGAAACAGTTTCTGATGATAAAAGAGGTACAAGTGTGATTCAGGTTTTTGAGCTTCATATAATGAGACCGATTGCATCACTTCAACTACTTGGGGGAAGTGGCCTCTGGATACTTTTGGTATGCATTACTTCAGCCATTCAGCTGGAAGAAAGATGAGAAGAACTATTCAAGCGTGAGATGATACTTTGCTAAGCTACCAAAGCTTTATAATGAGGAGGCTAAAATTCGACGATTTGGTGGTGCCTAGTGATTAACTCAGCTGTGAGATTCTAGTGATTTGTTAACTACTTGCACTTGGTGAATTTTTGTAACTTAAGTCGTTTCGATTACTCTGATTGTAATTTGATGTTGTGAGTTAATCCTTACGACTTGACTCATTACAATCGGATCTATTGTAACTTGACTTGTCGCAACTTGACACTTAGTGCAGATTGTGACTTATCCAAGATCTCACTCTAAGTCATAATCGCATATCACATCTTTCGGTTTCTTTTGTTGACTTTAGTAAAATCCCGGGAGAGAATCGATCTCTTGGTTTAAGTCACAAGAGTTGTAAAACTCCGCTTAAGATTATTTCATGGCATCTACAGCTTCAGAAACCTCAAAAGCTTTGGTGATGAAGGTTTCAGAGATATTGACTACAGACTTCTTCAACGTACTGAACTACTCTCTAAATTTGGTACTCATGTCAACATCTGCTTAAACTAATCAGAGATGGCTCAGGGCTCAAGAATTTCATGAATAAGTCTATCGGGATAGTTAGATTCGGGTACTACCAGATTGACACACGTATGGGGTATGGAGATTATGTCTCCGGTGACTGAATAAATTTCCAGGGTATACTACGAGGAAGGACTTCGGCACAACATGTTATCTGTTGGTCAACTTTGGAATTCCAATCTCGAAGTAGCTTTCAGTAAACACACGTACTTTATCAGAAAATTAGATGGTGTTGATCTTCTTCAAGGCAAACGTGTCACTATCTTGTACACCATCTCGATTTGACATGATGCAGTCCTCTCACATCTACTTGTTGTCTAAGGCCTCAAAGAACCAATCGTGGCCATAGTACCTTTGTGTTAATGACTTGCACTTTGGTACCATAAATGATCCTCCTCTTTGTATCTTGAACAACATCTACCGAGACTATTGTTCACAAAAGGATCATCTTTGTTCAGCTAGTCAACTGCGCTAATGCAAAAAGTATACCCACTAACCCAATAATGTCAACACCAGCATGGAAGGTCCTCTTACCATACAATTGGCAGTCACTAAAGTTGTCATTGAATTCTTCGTTGGTTATGCTACAGATCATAAGGGATACCGAATCTACTACTTACAAACCCGACAAGTCTTGGAATCCGTTCAAGTCCCATTCTATGAGCTGTCTGAGCAAATGGCTTCTGCACACATCAGTGTAGGACCCGTGTCTAAACTTTTGTCTTCTGAACCAACCAGTTCAGCTATTGTACAATATCCCACTCCTGCATGTTCCTTATGTACCATCTACCGATAAGGATTTGGAGATCTCGGCTAAACAAATGGTTGATGAATACATTGAGCCGCCAATTGGTGATACACCGGTACCACCAGCCATCGCAGCTCATGTTCCAAACGATCAAAATGGTCCATCTTGTTCTACTTCAATGGCTCAAGACACTCCATCAGCAAGTCATTCATCAACTTCATCATACATACAATCTCCATCCGTACATCAAGGTACTGCAATCGACGAATCGTTTGAAGTAAATCCATCTGCTCCACCTGATATTGCTCCGTTTAAAGACACATTTGCTCCTGAATCTTCTTCTAAAGTTCTTCTTCAGGAGATCTTAACACAAGCACATCAGTGTCCTAACCACAACCACATGATCTTCACTATAATGGGAATTCTACTCAACCGGTGTCCACTCGAAGGCAACTGGACACACTTGCCTTATGGTGCTTTTATAATTCCATACAATTCTATCGTCTCTAAGTATGGGAATTGGCACCATCTCCAGACAGTACAATGTTTATTGCTCTTAGATGGATCCTAAAGTGAAATCTGATGAGCATGATGACGTTCTGAACACAAGGCAAGGGTTGCTACTAAAGGTTATCATCAAAAGAAAGGCATTGATTTTGAGAAATCGTTCACTCAGAGTGTTTCTATCAAAGTTATCAGAATATTTCTCGCCAATGCTGCAAGTCGGGCAAATGGATTCTCTAGTGATGTGGTGGAACTTCACTTCGCAAGGACAGAGTTTCAGTTGGCAGATTTCTTCACTAAAGCACTTCCTGGAGAACGGTTTCGATTTATTCTCCAGCAACTTGGTTTGGAGAGTCTCATGCCAGTATCACTCAAAAGTCTTCAGGAAGGAAATGAGGAGTAATGGATTCGCTTCAAATATCCTTTTATATATTATATAATACCCAGAAAAGAAAAATACAAAAATATAAAACCTATAAAACCCATAAAAATCTGAAAAATAGAAAATACCAAAAATAGTTTTTTTTTAAGGCATGTCTTCTGGCATCGATAACATTTACGGTCCTAGAAATGTCATTCAATAATGACACGGGTTTTTAAACGAAGTTCGATCAGAAGTTCAAAATGTTTTCAAAACATGCCTTA
>LBNU01008937.1:0-10764 GCA_014162995.1 Artemisia annua
TTATAGTTCATCTTCTTGTCCTTTTACTTAACTTACTTGTCTTACCATTGTTGCTTTCGAACTAAGTCTCATACTATCGGATAGATGATAATCTTAGAGGGAGGTGCTTTCGTAAATGTTCTATTCAACGATTCCTCGCCTCTTTAGGTTTTTCTTTCATAAACATTTGTGAACTTTATTCGGTTTATGAAAAGTCAAGAGATACAAATCATATACTGAACGTGTCACTTTTAATGTGTAGACATCAGTGTTGAAAACTCACTGTTCTTCCTGATCCTGAAGTTTATACTTCATGTGATTGTTTCACTTAAGACGTGTTTTACTGTGAAATTAAAAAAAGAGTGTTGAAAGTAAACACGATTTTAAGACCCAAAGTGTGGAGTTTAGGAATGTTTGTTTAGCAAGCATCAAAACAGTGAAGACATGTTAAACACTTAGGAGATTCTAGTTAAGCTTCATTGTGACCAAGAGTACGTGAGACTCTCAGAGTTTCTCATGTTTTCTCGTTGACGGTTAAGGACCGAAACCCCTTAATCTTCTCTAGTACTAATAGATGAAATTCCTCGCGTAGAGAATCTAGTATTAGTTACTTTCTAATAGCACTTACACATCAGGGTATACACACTACCAATAACACAGTACTATAACATAATGCAGAAACAAGAGACAATCAAAGGCAAGTTGAAGTATGTGTACCTTTCAAGATGTATACGAGATGCCTATCAAATGATAAGTCAAAGCGTAAAATTTGGTTTGACGCTAGCTTGGAGCTCAATTACTCATGTATTCAAGAGGGTAGTATCATATAAAATCATAGATATGATTCTTATCTTTTGTCTGAGTTTCTATTAGAGTTAATTTTTTACTCTAAATTCTTTTCTAGATTTAACAAGTTATTGCTTTTTTTTTTTTTTTGTTTTACTTGTTGATGGTGCTTTGAGTTAAATCTACATCTGGTTTTTATACAAAAATCCACGAACCCCCCCGCCCGACCTTTTCGCGACCCCCGGGCACACCCCAACACCCCCCCCCCCCCGCACTTTTGACTTCTCAACAATCTTTCAGAGATTTTCTGAGCTTTCATACAAATTTAATAACTTTTCTTTTCTTATTTTGGCCTTTTAAATCATGTTTTGTAATCTAGAATATTTCACATTCTAGATTAATTTCACATTACTCTCAGTCTAGACATTTTATCTTCTAACAAAATTTTCCTTTTCAAAATTATTCACAAAGATTTGAGACTCTTGTTGAAGATGGTTTTAGGTTTGTGTTCCTAAAAGTTTGAGACTCATTTTCTACTTTCGAAAATTCTAAGAGAAATGTGTCAAGCAAAAATGGTTTGGTTTCAACATGTACCTGCTAGTTGTTCAATAATTGAGAATCCACTAATGGATGATCATCTTTCGTCTACATCCGTGTCACTCATGGATTCACAAGCAGTTCTCTTTGCATGCCGTACTCATCTTCACTTGTACTTCATTGAAAACATTTAAACATAGTAGTCATGTATTCCTTCTATTAGTGGCCTATCTATTAGTGTTTCTAGAACTTCTAACTCATTATGTAAGATCAAATTTATCATATTTACTTGACATATTTCTCTGATGATATTTTAATAAATTTTTCCAAAATATCATGTGGCGTTTGACAAACTGAACAACTCTTTCATATTACGACTCTTGTTAAAGCTTTAAATCATTATTTTAGCTTTAATGTTTTTATCAGTTTGGAGAAATCATTTTGATTTTCAAACTCGTGTTCATTGGTTTGAAATCTCCATAGAAATAATATGCTAAAGATCTCTGATCAGTTGATCTCACTAGTTTTCCATTTATTTTCCATTCAAGGACGTTTCTTTTTCAAATAGCGGTGGTATTTTGCCTCTTGAGTTTCAAATTCATGGATCGATCAAGTTTTAAAATACAATATATTTTAAAGAACTTGAGTAACGTAGCTCTTGATGCCATTGTGGAAAACTAGAAGGGGGGTTGAATAGTTTACCGCTTTTTCGTTTACTTATCTTTAAAACTTCGTATATCAAGATTTAATCTAAGATATACTTATCAAACATTCAAAGATAGTATGACAAGTGTTATAACGATATGATAAATGGTAGGCAACGTGGAATAAGTAAAGAAACTGTTAGTGGCAATATTACGATAGTTTAATCTATACGTCTTGTGTTGTTTTGATTGCTTACAAACGTATAATTGATACTAACGTAAAATGTACAAGTTACTTGTAATCATACCTTTGTCTCAACAAACATTCAACCTCTCAACGTCTCGATCATCGTATGCTACAACACAGGTTCGTACTGTTTGTTTATGTACAATTATGATCAACCTTGACCAACCACTTAGAATGACTAAAATACTTTTTTTGGGTCTTTGAGTATTTTAGGTGTCAAAGTGCACTTTAGGTGTCAATAAAATAAGTGCCACATTAGGTGTCTAAATAATATTTAGTAAGGTTAATATAAAATGTGTGCTTATAACAACATAGTAAACATAAAAAATTTTTTAGTAACTTACTAAATATTATCTAGCTAACTAATATATTTTTCATTAAAGTAACTTACCTTTTTACAGTTTAGTTATACATTGTTATGTATTATTCATAAATAGAAAATATCTTTGTCTAGATCATTTAATGATGTGTCTAGATTTGTAGTTGACTTTGGAACATCTTGATTAGTAGACATAATATGAAAGATATTTTGGAATTATCTTTGGTCAAGATCATTGTAAATGTTCATAGCTCTTGTAAGAGATGCTTTCTTGATTTGCATATAGTGTGTTGACTTAGTACTCTTGAACAGTGGTTTTATCTTTTGTTAGTTTTGGAAATTGGTTTGGGAAAACCCTTTGTAAGTTTGTCTATAAATAGGGTTTATGGTTTACTTGCAATTTGTGCAAACCACACAACACATAGAGTAAGTAGGACCATGTAGATCACTTTACATATGATCTAATGTTGCTAACATTCTATTGTTGTAAGCATTCATATCTTCTGTCAACAAGAAGGTTACAAGTCTTGAAGTGTCATTCTTAAAGCATTTTCAACATATGAAAGATTCGGGCACTTGACATCCTCATGGTTGAAGACTTCTTATTCAAGGTTCATGTAGATTAGGCATGCTATCCATTTGACTTTTATGTCATGGATCATCTTTGTTCATCTCCTATATACGATTGAGGTATGTGTTTGCGCCATAAAAACAAGGTTTTTTGTTGGGCCACAAAACATAGCGCGAGTGGTTGTACCTTGGTAAGAACTCGACATCTAGCTTAGTGTCGGTAATGATTGTATAAGCGGACGATGGAGTGTTGTACCTTGTAAAAGAACACCGAACATCTAGCTTAGTGTCGGTATCTTGTAGCGACGTGTAAGGTTTTCTCCCGCCAAGAAGGGAGGGTTGTTGATCTAATGAAGTACTCTCGAGTTGGTACCTGGGGCGTGGCGTAGGGCAAGGAAAAGAGTCCTTGTAGCGAACCACGATAAATACTCGTGTCGTGATCGTTTTTTTTTTTTGCCTTTTCCTTTACTTATTGCTTTACTTTGATGTTTGCCTATGTGATTGTTTGTGTGTTGACGTGTTTAATTGTACTTTTGTGTTGATAACATGTTTTAAGTTTGTTAGTTATAAACCTACCAAGTAACATCTTTCCATATTAGAGCAGCTAAAAATGGACATTTGATACAACAAGTAATAAAGTTTTTAACGGTAAGTAATTCACCCCCCTCTACGTATTTCAACCGAACGATCAAACATGACATGAGTTTTTATCGTCGGTTCGGCTACAAGGAACTCTATTTTCCTTGCCTACGTCACGCGCCGGTATCCACTCGCGAGTTCAAAGAACTAGTCACAACTCCTTTCTCGGCTGGAAAACCTTTACAATCGTCGCTTACAATTTTTTTCCGGTACAAAGCTAAATACAGAGTTCTAGTTCAAGGTAGCAGACACCTATCGTCGCTAATTCCTTTTACGACCTAAGCTATATTGTCGAGTTCTTTACCGGGTACAACCCTCCATCGTCGCTTACACAATATTACAGAACTAAGATAGATGTCGAGTTCTTTACCAGGTACAACCCCTCATAACACACTATGTATTTTGAGGCTAAATACTACGACTCACTTCTGACACATGATAGACAAATACCGTATAAGATATCCGGGTCCTATACCAACAAAGATAACAAGTCTTTGCAACTTATGAGTTGCAAACTTGTACTTCTCCGGATGAACTTGTGAACTTCTTAGCGTACTATAGAGAATCACACAAGTCAAATGTTACTGAGTTAGATGAGAGAAATGAATAATATGTCTAAAGTGATGAGAAATTTCTTGCAATTGTTGGTATTTATACAAAACAATGTGTCAGCTCTGGCGGAACGGCGGCACCCTCACAAGGGTTCCCCCGTGTATCCCCAGGGTTCGCAGAACTGACCACCCAAACTTGCATACAAGTAAATTTCTCAGCCAAAACAAGGTTACATCAATTATATCTAGCATTGACTCAATGAGAATACCTTCCAAGATGTGTAAGAACAAAGATCGGTCAAGACCATAACTTTCTATAAGTGCACTTGATGAGATTGTGCACTTTCTTTTTTAAGGAAGTAAAGACTATGTTATGACACAGACAAGGTCACATCAATTATGCATTGACTCATGTGGATACTTCCAAAAGTGTGTAAGAACTAAGATTGGATAAACACATAAACTTTCTATTAATGTGGATGTGAAACTTTCTTTTTTAAAGAAAATAAAAACTCCTGTTTTGTTTAAAAAGAAATGTGAAGCCTAGTTTATCAAGACTTAAAACTAAAGTGATGAATTACTTATAAGCTAAAGTTTGTACTTTGTCATTAACAAAACTTAGCAAAGATCGTAAAATATAAATAACGTTTTTAGGCGATATTTGTATTAACAATATCCATGCGATTCATTCATACATTCATTCAATTTCACAATTTTATCATTCTCTCATTTGTTCATATTTTGCAAAATCAGAGTTTTCTGCTCACTAATTGATAAATTTTCAACTTTTACTCGTCAAATTGGTTACTTGTTCTTCAAATCGTGTTCTTTGTTCAAATCAATTACGAATTTAGTATTTTTAACTGTCTAACTGGTTAATCAGATACAAATTTATGGTTTTAAACCGTCAAATTTTGGTTTCAATGAACATCTGCTAAATGTTCATCAAACTAACATCAAAATCAAGCATAATCATCAAATTACTCTTAAAATATACATCAATAATCATCATGAATAAGAACAATCACAATTAATTATCAAATAAATAAATAAATAAATAAAAATAAAATTATCAAATAATGCTTTTCTGTTATATACTTTATATGTGATGAACATTTTAATACTGATTTAGCAGATGTTCATCAAATAATGCTTTTTTGTTATATGCTTTATATATGTGATGAACATTTTAATAATCTGATATTTAACATTTTAATAATCTGATATTTACGAATGATATTTTGTATATTTTGCTATTATTATAGTTGATGTTCATCAATTATTGCTTTTTTGTTATATGCTTTTTAGTTAATGAACATGAGCCTTGATATATAGGCCTAATAAAGGGGCCTAATGGTGGACCTAAGGTTTTAAATACTTGTACAGTGCATGCACTGTACAGTGCATGCACTGTACAAGTATTTAAAGCTTTAGGTCCACCATTAGGCCCCTTTATTAGGTCCACCAAACATATTCCAATGAACATTTTAACAATATGATGTCTATGAGTGATGTTTATTTATATTTTCGTAGTTGATGTTCATAAATTATTGCTTGTTTGTTATATGTTTTTTAGTTGATGAATATTTTAACAATCCGATGTTTATGAATGATTTTTATGTATATTTTGATATTATTCTAGCTGATGTTCATCAATTAATGTTTTATGTTATATGATTTTTAGTTGATGATCATTAGTAATTTTTGTTCATCATTATTTTATTTTTCTTGTGGTCATTAATCAATTAAACGATTATGTATTTTATCATTATTTAATTTTTTTTTTGTTGTGCTCATCAATAAATTAGTAATTTTGCTCATCATTATTATTATTATTTTGTTACGGTCATCATTATTTGTAAGGATGAGCATTTGGACCCAAATCCCAGTATTAAAAACGGTTCTGGCTTTTAATACACGGTATGATACCAGTACCATGAATCGAGCCAAAAAAAAAATTGGGTACCACTAATATGGTACCGGTACCAAAGCGGGAAATACCGAAAAAAATCCTGAAATTTGATTAGTTTTTGAGTTAAATAACTTATCCATACACCCATTTGGCACGTTCCATGTCAAACAATAGTCATGTAAAAGAATATGGAAAGAAACCAAACATTAGAAAACTTATTGTGGCAACTATAGATCCTTCATAAATACTCCTAAAAATTAAACCCGAACCTATTTTAAAAGTTTTGGAACATTTGTATGTTATGACTATTTTGGTGATGTATTTAGTTAAGTGTTGGTTGCGTTTTGTGCCACGTTGTGGTTTGAAATAACTTAAAAATGCATGTTTTTTTTTTCCTATTTTTGTTGCATTTTCTTGTAATTCTTTTTGGTTTAACAAAAAACGGGAAGAACCGTATAGGTATCGATTTTCCGGTACCGAGTACCGGTACCCGAATCCCGTCCGGTATGGTACCGGTACCCACTTTCATGCTCAGGAAAAAATGGTATCATCAATTCAGTACGGGTTCGGTATCATTCTGGTACCGTGCTCATCCCTAATTATTCGATAGCTTTGTATATTTTTTTTACAGACCATGAATATGTACATATTCTGTATTTTGTTGATATTGTGTCTGAGAATGCATATCATAAGACTTGGGTTCAATAAGGGACTATGGAGGGTGGTGGCTCCACTAGACTTTGGACCACTATTGTACATTTACTTGTTTTTCATGTATAAAAGTTTTATTTTTACGATTTAGCTCTCCCATAAAAGACTTTGAATTCTTTTGGTCCTTCCACAAAAACCTTTCAAGCTCCACCATTGCTTGGGTTCGTGATGTTCCTGCTGCTGAAAAGCGGCTGTTGGTTTGATGTATCACTCTCTTGAGCAGGCTTATGAGTATTACATAGCATATGCGAAGAAAGCTGGTTTTGAAGTTCGTTTAGGTCATATAAATCTAAGAACAATAAGGAAAAAAAAGATCCTGATTTGAAACGTTAGAGTATAAAAAGTGTAAATCATTAGTGTAAGGTATTTTTTTTCATGTATTTCAGTAATAGTTGGTAGGTTGTTATGATGCATTGTTGTGTAATGCTCATTGCTCTCGCAACACTTGTATAGTTATGAGGGGAGCAAATTGTTTCAAAAGTTAGAAACATTTGATTGTATAGGTATAAATACCTCATCATCGTTTCCCTTTTGAGGTGTGTGTTAGCGTTATAAAACATCTCATGCGAGTATAGAAATATAAAAAGGGGCGCGTTTAGTTGGAGAGAAATACTCCATTTTTCAGAAAATTTTTCATTTGAAAATGAAAAAACTGAAAATCCGTTTAGTCGCGCTTTTTTCCAACAATTTTCAAAAGTAGTGAAATTCTCATTCTCTAAATTTTAACTAAAAAATTGAGAAGTTCATTCTACTCTTCTCACTTTTTTCTTTCTCATTTATTTCTCAATAGAAAAGAGATGAATCTGTTCAACATAAAACATACATCATTCTAACCCTGATCTCTCGTGTCATCTTCTACTGCGCACCGTCGCCGCCACCGCCGCCGTTATAACTCCAACTTTTCATTTTTCTTAAAAAAAAAATATAACACCAACTAAACGGGTTTTCAAAATTCTCAATTCACCCCTAGAGAAGAAAAATCATTCTCTTCTCAAGGAATTAAGAAACAGAAAAACAAGAAAATTTTTATACAACTAAACGGCACATAAGGCTTTCAGAGTACCGCAAGTCATACGCATCACTCATTTTATAATTACATAATATGTTTTTAACTAATGCTTTTAAAGGGAGGTTCTTTTGGTATTAAGGACAAACAAAGCTAGAATGTAGAATATGGTCTTATGGTGCTTAGTTTAGAACTTTAAATTGCGTTATTCACCTCGTTCAAATCCATGTAAAAGTCATATTAATCCAACCACTCTTAACCTTTCATCCAAAGGGCTCATCCTTTCTGAATCAATCGTCCACCAACCTGCACTCCCTTGCCTGATCATGGGTTCAAACTGTCGTTTTAAGTTAAGTTTCTCAACCATTTTTGGACCAATCTTCTTGATATTAGACACATGATCAAGTCACGTCTAGGAATCATTTTCGTGAATATAATACATACAGATAATTGCACAGAAAACAAGTGTTCTTAGGTTTAGACCGTGACATTATAGAGGTATCCGGTTTAAGCTTCAGTAAATACAATGGCTTGAAAAATGGTCAAATACAGTCAAGATGATACCCCAGTTAAGCCGCTTACATATCATGTATGTCTGTAAGATGTGCACTCGAATACTCTGTTGCCAATGTGCAAGATCAATCAATTAACTAAGAACCAATGGCATGACATACACACAGTTGACTTAAAAAGCTTTCACACTATAACTAACCAAAATACTAAGTAAAAAAACTGATAATATATGAATGTAAACTAAGAGAAAGAATCAACTTAATCAACGCAAGTATATCAATATATATTATTATCTTCTTTGACGAAAGAAAATAATTAGGTGGTCTTAAGTGGGAAGTATTAATAATGACTCTCGTTACAGAAGAAGAAACCAAAAAGAAAAAAACTAAAAGATAAGATACAGAAACATATAAGATAGAAATTTGCTGCATCTGGGAAAGTTTCTTCACATTTGAGGTAAAGGCTCTTATCCAAATTTATTTGCTTACCACATATATTGAGATTGCTTATTTTGTGTTACTCCATAATACTTGCTTACTATTTGGGATTTGCTTATTTTGTATAACATGCAAATACTCGAAAAAGTTATTGTTTGACAGAAATTTTTAATCAAATTCTATTAAATACTTTAGGTTACATATGATAGTAAAAACTAATTTTAATATTAAATGCTTTAGGCTGTTTGTAAAAAAAATGTTTTTCCACTTAAAAATAAACATATAAGCAACAATTGTGCGGATATTAAAATTAAACAGATAAGCAACAATTCTGCGGATATTAATAATAAACAGATAAGCAGCAATATGGAATATGGAACTTTTAGAAAACTTACTAAGAGTTAGTCAGTAGACCATATGTATTTGAGGATCAAAGGGCATTGATACGTTAGAACGCCAAATGTATATAAAAATATGTTTTTGTTGCAGAGAAACACAAATTATACAAAGAGTAGAAGAAACGGGTCAAATAAACAGGGAAGAGTGTGGGCATATGCTTATATTATGGTTGTTGTTTTTGTCATGGGTGGTCATGAGACAGAGATCGCCCTGAAGAAATCGGCCGCTGTTTCAATCAGGAAGAACTCCAAGTCCACTTTGGCATTCGAAGCCACTAAGCACTTCCAAAGTGGATCACTTGTAGGGATCAAAGTTGTTGAGTCCACCGAGTCTGGCTTGCAATCCAAGCGCTCCTACATCTATTTCAATCTTGATGTGCGAACTATAATGGTTGCTGGACGTTCTCCTAGCTCCATTTTTGCTCTACATGTATATTATACATGGACAATAGACAAGAAGACTAACAAGAAGGTAGAAATAATTCTAAAAGTGGTCAAAATGGGTCGGATTTTGCCACGAAGTTGCGTCTGTTATGATTGATTGATCGGTTCCCAAACGGTCAACTTATTCGTCAACCAAGGATTTGGTCAACAGAAAGTCAAAACTGCTGGAGGACTCAATGCAAATGTATCCTGGAGAATACAATGATTCCCCGGGTTCGTTAATTTCCCTGGAGTGTGATATCCTGTGAATAAAAAGATTTCTGGATCAAAAATTGTTGAATGAAAAAGGGTGTGTGTGTAGAAAAATCAATCACTATAATTAAGGTGAAAATCTAGTGACTTAAGGCGACTTAAATGCAAATTAAAAAATATAAAAATAAGGCGACTTAAATGCAAATTAAAAAAAAAATAAAAATAGAAAACTAAGATTAAAAATGATGATTTGAAAAATAAAAGGAAAATGAAATACTAAGTATAGAAATTAAAAACAAATACAAATTATCTAAAAAGTTAGAAAATAATTTAGAAAATAAAAGTGAAATTCTAAAAATGTAAAATAACTTAGAAAATGATAAAAAACTTAGAAACTTATTTAACTAAATTACTTATGTATTTATTATTACTTAAAACTATTTCTAATTACTAATAATAAATCAAAAATACAAATAATAAGAGATTATCCTAAAAACTTGCAAATTTAATTTCTAAAAATCTACAACAACTTAAAATAAAATTTGGAAAATTAAAACTATTTATATTACTATTTAATTACTACTTATTAATTATTAACTATTTATTACTTGTTATTAATTTATTAAACTAAAAAGAAAATGGAAAATTGATTTAGAAAATAAACTAAGAACTTAGAAAAATCTAAAAATGTGTAAAATCTTTTTTAGAACTTAAAATATAATTATTGTACTATTTATATAATTATTATTAATTAATTACTACTTATTAACTATTTATTAAGTTAACAAATTACAAAGAAAATAAGAAAATAAGCTAAGAAATAAAATGAAACTTAATAAAAATCTAAAAATGTGGAAAACTTAATTTAGAACTGAAAAT
>LBNU01008937.1:18463-31974 GCA_014162995.1 Artemisia annua
AACTTAGAAATAAATATAAAAACTAAAAATACATCTTTTTGTCTTTTTGTGGATTTAATTTTAATTAATAACTACTTATGTATTTAATTAACTATTTAACAAATTAAAATTACTAAAAATAGCAAAATGACTTATATAATTATGAAAACTTTTATAAAACTAATTAACCATCACAGGAATCCTAAAAAAATTATAAAAAGTTTATAAAAATTATTATTTAACTATTTTACTAATTATTTACTTATTTATTAATTATAACTAATTTAAACTATATTAATTAAAAGAAATACAAAGTGAACAGTAGAAATTACAAAACTAATTTTTACAGAGTCTAATTAACTTATAAAACTTATAAAAATTATAAAAACTTATCCTAGTTAAAAATTTAATATAAAAACTATTTTATTTATTTATTTTTCCTAAACCTATGAAACTGTTTTTGATTTTTTAAATATATTAAATGAAAACTAAAAAGTATAAGAAAAATATATGTTATAAAGAAATAAAATAGAAAAAATACAAAAATATAAAAAAAGGGTATTCAGTTATGAAATAAGCAGAAAATAAGGCAAAACAGCTTATTAAGCAAACTGGGACTAAAAGTATATAAATAAAATGGGGTGCAAGGTTATAACGAAGAAAGTCCCTAGGGCAGTTGGTAGTGAGTGTGTGTGTTGTGGTCTAGGTGCTTGAGGTCAGGGGTTCGAATCCCTTTTTGCACCTTTTTCTCTTTTTATTTTTTTTTTTATTTTTTTAATTTTACAAACTTACTAAACAGGTAAAAATAAACAAGTTTAATAAAAATAACTTATAACAAAACTCAACAATAAGCAATGAATAAGCTTAAAATACAAACAGATAAGCTTTTTGGAATTTTGAAAATGGAAAAGCTTGTAAAAGCTTTTAAACTGAACCAAAAGCTTGAGCAAAGATGCAAACAACTTAAACAAACATAAATAAACAAGAAACAATTGAAAAAGCACAAAGAAATAAGCTGAGAACAATAAGCAGTTTATAAACTTGACACTTAACTAAATTTTAAAAAGGAAATAAGCTAAAAGCTAATACACAGATGATTATAAATATGAAATAAGTTAAAAACTACTTAACTACAAAGGAAACAAGCAACAAATTACAAATAAGCACACTGAAAAGCACAAATAAGCAAAATAAGCAATTTCACTTGAGACTGTTTGCTTAAACAGTCCAAAGAGGCACTTTGCAGGCCCTGTGGGGTCCACAAATAAGCTCTATGGTCCAAAATGAAACTTGAGACTTCAAGTTCACCTGGCAAGCTTCAAAATAAGCCAATAAGCAAACCCTAAGGTCCACTAATGAGCTTTTGGCAAGCTTATGAAAATTGGCACAAGCACTCAGTGTATACTTTACTTAGAACAAAACAGATAAATCACCAAACTAAACAAGACTAGCAGACCTATTTAGAAACTTTGGAAATGCAAAATAAGCACTGGCTTATTGAGTTAGCTTGCTTAGCTTCTCAAAAAGCTAAAACACATAAGCTAAAGGTCACAAATAAGCTCTGCACAAGCTTGAGAAAAAGGGTGTTTAACTGCACACTTAAACAAATTTCACAGAAAAAGCAAAAACAAAATGGCTTATGCAGCCCTACTAAATAAGCTAGAAACTAAAAAATAAGCATTCAACTAACAAGTTCACTTGCTTGGCTTTCCAAAAAGCCAAGAAACAGATAATAAGTCCAAGTAATAAGCTCTAGAGAAGCTTATGAATCTTGCTAGAAAACTGTGGTGCAGGGCACTATTTTGAAAATTAAGCTAAAAGAAAGGTCTAAATAAGCACTAAGATAAGCAAATAAAAATTCAACAAAAATCACACAGAAAGATAAGCAACCAAATATTCAAAATCCAAAAGCACTAATCAAGAACTTAAATAACAAAGCCTAGACAAAATTCTACTTTTTATTCAAAAACTGCAGGCATGCAATTTTGACTTTTGTAAAAACTTAGAACTTTGACTTTTATGAAGTTTGATCTTGATTTAAGCACTGAATATGATGTAATAAGATGTAATAAGACTAAATCAAGCAAGTATAACAACTTTGTAACACAAAATCAAAGATTTAGCACATTACATATTACACAGATTCACCAAAGTGGATTTGAAAGTGATTTTGACTTTTTTATGAAATGACCTTAAACTAAATGACTATTATGAACTATATAACACTTAACAAACATGCACAAACTACAAATAACAACAAAAGACCACAAGAACACAATTAAGACAGCAAAAACAAACACACTGCAATATTTTCCAAAATGGAATTTCAAAACAAATCAACACCTCTTTAACTAAAGACTGATTTCACACATCAGTCAAACTAAGATAAACCAATTTAAGAACAAAAATCAAACTAAGAACACCAAGAACATGAAAACACAATTTCACTAATTTCACAGTGAAAATAGAAAATTAAGCAACTATGGTTTTAAACAAACAAGACCTATATATTATGCTTCAAACTTACTAAACTACAACAGATAAACAAGATTCAAGCATAAATTCAAAGATTAAAGCTCAAGAACACAGATTTGCCAAAATTAAGGAAATGGCTTACAATTTGCTCTCCTGCTAATTTCTTCAAACAAGGACCACTTTTTAACACCTATAGACCTTCCACAAGGTCTCTAGCCCAAGGGCAATCCATAATACACCCTGCTCCAAGCTTGAATCATCATGAACCCACAAACTTTATTTTTCACTGAATTTTTTGTATTTTTTGGTATTTTTGCTTTTTGATACTAAACTGGATTTTAAGGTTTCTAAAAGCTTTTAGAAGCTTTCTAGGAGCTTATGTGAACTTCTACAGTCCTTGCATAGTGCACACAACCACAATTCAAGATTTTGAAGTCTTGAAAGGGACAATATGAAAATTAAAGACTGAAATTAAAAGAGATACTGAAATAAACACTGAAATGTATTAAATATAACTGAAATAGGATAACAAAGTACTTGAGAATGAAAATTACAGAGTAATTAAGACTTTAACATAAAAACGACATGAAATTAAACTAAATTGTGAACTCTCCTTCTCTTCTCTTTCTTCTCTTTATATAGGCTTCAAATTAGGGTTTCCACACTTCTCTGAGCACTTCCCACTTCAATCCTAGCCATTGGATGGCCTCAATTCAATCCTAGCTCTTGATTTGTTTTTGGCGGGAAATTCAGTTTTGACCGTATAGTCAACAATTGTGGGTTATCTCTGATTGTTGCGTGTTTAGAGGAGTGTAATGATGGTTTGGGGTGGCTGAGGTGATGGGCAAGTGGGTGGAAAGGTGGAAGCAGGTGGTGGCAGTCTATGGTGGAGGTGGTAGTGTGAACGGGGGAAAGGGAAAAGAGGTGGAGGGAGTGTTATATTTAAAAGTGTGGGTTGGGCTTGTGGTTTGGGCCAGAGAAAGAAAGAAAGGAAAAAAAGGGTTGGGTTTGTATTTTGGGTTTTATGATAAAAAGGGATCCGTTTGGTTTTAGGATATAACAAGGACCAAAATTGTAATTCTAGCAAACTTAAAGGACCTGTTTTGGTGTCATTTCAAAATTATCACAAGGACCATACTTGCCATATGTGAATAAAACAAAGACCAAATTTGTAAAATTCCTTTTTATAAACCTTAGGGACCATTTCTGTAATATTTGGATTTTTGAGGGACTAAACATGTAAATATTCAAAAGTTATCAAAAATGTTCCAAATTGTATTTTATGAATAGTACAAGGGTATTTTGTGATAAAATCCAAGTTTTGAATACCCAGGGACTATTTTTGCCATTTTTGAAACTTGAGGGACCTTTTCTGCCAATTGATGAAACTTTTATCCAGGGACTAGAAATGAATAATTTTGACTTCCCATGGACTAATATTGACTTTTCTTTCATTTTGAACCCTCAAGGACTAATTTTGCCAAAGTGTGAAACTTCAGGGGCCTATTTTGTCATTTTTCAAACTTGAGGGACCAAAGTTGTCATTTTGTGATTTTTGACTTTAAAGGGTTTCTTTTGACAACTTGTGAATTAAAAAGGACCTTTGATGATATTTTTCATGTTTTGAAATACCAGGGACTAGTTTTGCCATTTTGTGAAAGTTTAGTGACTGAAACTGTCAATTGTGCAAACTTGACTGTTTTTTATCAGTTTTCAATCCTTTTGTATCTGAAACACATAAAAACATGTTTTTGTGATATTTTATATATTTTAGGGCATTTCTGTGTGTTTTCAGATGTTTTGGCAGTCTAAATGTGATAAAAATGATGAGTATTTGCACACTCATCAAGGCTGCTGAATCAGTTTGCTTTTATAGGTTGAAAGTGGGTAAAACTGAGATTATTTGACCTACGACCTTTGATACCAGATTATGAGCAAGTCAATTTGCCTATATTGAATTGATTTTAACAACTAAAATGGTCTAAAAACTAATTATCCTTCATGATCTAATCTAGGCTGTGATAAGAACCAAGATTCAATTCACAAATGCAAAATCT
Source organism: Artemisia annua (assembly GCA_014162995.1). NCBI lineage: Eukaryota > Viridiplantae > Streptophyta > Magnoliopsida > Asterales > Asteraceae > Artemisia > Artemisia annua. The sequence continues at coordinate 22,975 of LBNU01008937.1, forward strand.
ACCAAACCACTTGAAACAGATGCAAAACTTTTCTAAACTATTTATCATATCAGATAACATCTAAATCCAATTCATCTTGTGATCTAAACATTGTTTGACCACAAAAGTCTGCCTAATCCAAACACTACCTTAACTTCTGAATTCATCTATCAAATGCAGATTCAAGCTAACACTTACAGAATCAATGATCAAAACAGGTGTACTAACATTATCAGAAGTTAAAACAACGACAAAATCCAACAATTAACAATAGGAACACAGAAATGCATGTCTACCATTAACAACCAAGCAGTAAATGAGTCATAAACATGTGATAAACTAAGATATACTACTAAACAACTACAAATGAACATATAAGCAGATCAAACAAACAAAAACAGAATCAACAAGCTACAGATTAGAACTAAACGAGCAGGATTATGGAACTACTAAATTGAAAAAGGGATTGAAACTTACAAATTCAGTCCCCTAACTGAAATAGGAGGAAGAACAATCAAACCTCAGCCTATCTTTCAGATAGGCTTAAATCCATTCCAAAACTACCATAAACCACCATGAATTCATCACCACAATACCAATGCACTTCCCTTTGACTATCATTTACCCGAAGCAATAAAACCAATTTGAGCAGGAACAATGAAACAAAACTACCTATAAGCTATTGTGGAGCTTAAATGAGCTTTTTAAACAGAAATGGAAGCTTGAAAACAGTTTTACTACTGAAGAAAGTTTGACTTCGTAAAAGTAAATTGCACAAGTCTAAAGCTGAAAGTGAAATTTCATTAAGATCAACATATTACAAAATGTTTAGAGATTGAAATTCAAGTTAAAATAAGCTGAAAAACAGAAATTAAGCTAAAAGTTACACTAAAAACTAGTAAACGATCCTATATCTAATCCTACTCCTAACCTAGCTAACCAGCTCAAATGGTGAGAGAGGTCTTCTTTTTATAGCCTTGAGATGAGTTGGGAGTGAGGATGTCCACGCTGGCAATCCGTGTGCCAGTGTGTTTCTTTTGAGCTTATCTACACCGTTGAATCCTTTCCCAATCATTTAAAGCATTCTCAGCCATAGGATCAATCCCTGATGAGGTGTTCTAACCAATAAGGAGCTGCCACATCAACCATCTGTGTGCTTCTTTGGTCCTGACACGCTCTAACACACTGACACCCTTCTAGAAGCCCATTGATTTGACTAATTAGCCCTTAAAAGCTGTAATTGGGACGGGGTAAATATTAGGGTTCATCATGTCTGGGTAAATGGGGATTTGGGGGGCGGGAAAGGGAAAGGGGGTAATATTTTATTACTTGAAGTTTGACCTGTGGTAAAATGGTTTGACCAGAGAAAGTGTTGGGCCGGGTTTAAGGGTGGTGGGATTGGGCTTATGTTGTTTGGTTTGTATAATGGGTTTATGATAATAACGAAATTGGACCAGGTTTATGTTGTGTGATTTTAAGTGCAAGTGTTTAGGCTTAGAAAACTATAAGGACCACTTTTGCCAATTCATAAAATCCAAGGACCACTTCTGTAAATTATTTCAAGGGCTATTTGTGGCAAATGATGAATCTTGAAGGTTGACTTTGACAAATTGAGCTCAAATATTGATCCGTGATTGAAAATTGCTTCCCGGCATCGGCTTTTGGACCTTCTACCATTCTCGTGCTCGTGATTGTTGATTTCTCGTGATATTTGTCCCATTTTCATATATACGTACCTGCACAATCAAAAACACAAAAACGACATATATTTGGCATTTAAAGTCGGTTTTTGGTCAATTTGGTCCGATATTTAGGTAAAAAGGTATGTGTAAATACACACATACCAAAATCCCCCAGACTAAGGTATTGCCGTGTCCTCACGCAATGTAATCACATCACGCTTTTAAGATAAATAATTTCACAACTCTTTTTACTAACTTTGAAAAGTAGCAAAATGTTCAAAAGAGATACGAAATCATTTATTCCCTAAAACTCCCCGTTTTCAAATTTATTCATATATTAACTATTATACTACTACTTTTGTATTTTTCACACTTTATTCGGGTGACGGTATGCCAACTTTCATTATGTTTCAATAACGTTTAGGGTCATAGAGTATAAACACGATTCATAGAAAAGTGACCATTCGGATAAAGTTCATCGTCCCTGATTTTTCACAAGTCCCCAAACTAAGCTTATGAACGAGATCACAGTTTACTTACAAGTTAGATGCCAAAACTACTAATCGTAGTTACTTGTGTAAAACCCCTTGCTCCCATATCTTAGTGTATCTATTTATTTTAAATTAAGTTGAGAAATGAATTGCTACATATTTTCTCGTTCCAATATGAGTTAGTCCGATAAAGATACCAAGAATTCAAACGCTAAGTAGTTATCGATCTTCTCTTAAGAACCATTGCCCCAAAAATGAGGTCCACATCAAGGATATTGGATACATACATACAAAGACTTTGGAATACATCAAAATAGATATAAGTTGGCGAGTACATTTCACGTGCACCTCATGCGCCCAATCTATGGTCATTCGCATGCACCTCACGCGCTACCAACTTTAGTCTTAACACTTAAACTCATAATCCATAAATCTCAACATAAATCCTTATTCTTTCTTTTGATTTTTCACTTTTTCACTTTTTTTTCTTACTTTTTTCACTTATTATTATTTTTTTTCTTTCTTTTTCTTGCCTCAGTAACTTTTTCAACTCCGAACCTTCACGGTTTCAATCCAAGACCTACCGCCTTTAGAAGTAGGATCCAAGGTCCGATCTCAATCCGAAGTCTCAAAGCACCTTAGCTCTAATGAATACCGGGCTTTAAAGGGTAGCTCCGAAACCACATACGTACAACTCAATACAACTCAATACAATTGGCGTGTATCCTTGATGTGTACCCAATTTTTCAAGCAAATATTCTCTTAAGAAAATAAAGAACTAAATTTCGTCAAAACCGAGACATCTTTAATTATTATACACAAGATATGGGGTGAAACAAGCTGATGGGAACGAAAGGCCACAAGTACCTTCGATGAACTTTAAAGAGAACCAACTACTCCACGTATGGCATCTAACTTCTAAATAAACACTATCATTTCTCGCTCTCCGCTTTTTCTACAAATCTCAAATAATGAGATCCGCGGATACTTATCCGATAATCAGCCACGCATATATAAAATCAAATACGAAGCTTGCAAACTCTAGAAAAGAATTCGCATTTTGGTGCTCCTTTGATGTAAAAGACTAGCGAAAGCTTTTAAGCTGCGCATGTATAAAGTTAAGTACGGGAGCCGACAAAAGAGTAGCTCCTTGTGTACAAAACTAGCACAAGCTTATGTGATCATCATTGGTTAAGGGAACAAGCTAGGGCTCAACACGCCCGGTCAAGTCAAAATTTTATGTCTACTCTCGCCAGCGGAAAGTCAACACGGTGCCAAAACACTTATTCGAACTTTATTATATTTTTCACAACTTTTCAACTCTTATTCTTTGAAACTTTTTCAAAATTTTCAAATTTTTCACTTTTCTTAGGAAAAACGGGGTTGCGAGAGTAAACGACTAAAATGAAAGTGCAAGGTCAAATCAAATCGAAGATTAACCCCCCAGACTAAAGATAAACATTGTCCTCAATGTTTCAAAGGTAAGGGTAATCCTAACATAAATCTAGGCCGTTTATTAAGTATGCCAAAGATACGTTAGTCGATAAGATTTTTGGATATCGGATTTCCATAAGCAATGAAGAATGATACTCGAGTGGAGAAGAGGAACAACGAGCACGAGATTCTTCATAAATCGGGGCAAATCCTGAACATACACAAACAACCACGAAAACACGAGAATGGAAGAGGTCGCCCCTCCTCACGTCACGTTATTAGAAAAATAAAACTAAAAGCATAAGCATGGGGTGCCTCCCACGAAGTGCTTGTTTTTTATCAAGTCGTGTAGCTTAGACTCGCCCCGAATTTACTTAATCTTGGGGGAGCAAATGGAACGGACACCCGGCATGAAAAACGGAGATGCCGGGGTCAAAGACGGTATCTTCACTCCCGGTGGAGTGGAAAGATGGAGAAACGATGGGATAAATATAGAATGGGTGAAACACTCGGATGATAAAAGTAAAGTCAAAATTTGAATCACGGGTGGGTTGGGCGGGTAAAATTTTAAGCACCGGATCGTCATGATCATAAATCTCGTCCACCATACCAAAGATAACATCATTCGTATCAAACTCAAAATCTACATCCGGTTGTTTCGCGGGCGGACGAGGAGATGGAAGATCAAAAAGAAATGAATCATCCTCGTCATTCTCAATACCCGGTGGTATCGAGTCATCCGAAGCAAGAAATAGATCGACATCCTCTAAAAGAGGGTCAAGTGACGGATTATCGGAAATAGGTAAAGAATTAATCTCAAAATTAAAGCACTCGTAATCCGGAAGAGAGAAATCAGCATGAATAGTGGGATTGCCACTACTCGTCTCTTCAAATCGAAAAATTTCAAGCTCGGGTAAAAAGTCACTATCCATAACGGGGATAGGAGAAGAAGTCGGAGGATTATGTAATGCCTCGATCTTAGAAATGAGAAGATAAACGTTAGATAATTTCTCACGAAGAGCTTCATCTTGAATTTCATTGTCATCATCTTCTTCATTCTCTTCTTCTAAGCTGACGAGCTCAGAAGGAATTTCATCAACATAATCGATGTCTCCGCAAGATAAAGAATCATCATTGTCGGAATTGGAGAACATCGCATCATGATCATTCGCGTACTCATCAACAACTTCTTTATTCATCGGAGGGAGAGAAGGTGACGGTTCTTCTTTCAATAAGTTTTCAAGGAAACGAATATCTCCCTCCGAATCAAAATAAGTATCATCAACCATCGTCGAAATAGAATCATTATTAAGAAAAGTATCGATCTCTTCCAAAACGGGGTCACTTCCCTCATCCGGTGTGAGGGAAGGATGGGAAGAGTCGGGAATATCTTCAGATATATCAAGACGATTGTTTTCAACAATTTCAGAATCACCGTTAGAAATTTCCCCGGACTCACTTGGGATTGGGACAAGGTTCTCAACACTAGACTTATTGAATTCGTCCGATTCCGTTGCTGGAATAGTGTTAAGAGGCTCATCCCCCATTTTTAGAGAGTCCTCGGGTTCTATGGGAGAAACAACGGAAGCTTTGTGAGGATTAAGAACAATCGTAATTTTCTCATCATCATCGTCAGAATCATAGCAGATAAAATTTTTAAAAGGATTAGACGCTCTCTCTTCAGCAAGTAATTCTGCTATAGACTTCTCGCGAGGATTGGGAGTATGAGTATCACGATTATCCGTCAACTTTCGTAATATTTCACCAAAGGATTTCAGTTCCTCCATGACTTCATCCAAAAATTGAAAATTTGACGAACTTTGAATGGAATCACCATTGTAATACGGTACTTGCTCATACGAGTTTTGAAAAGGAAGATTAAAATCGTTTTGAGGATAATTATCAAAACTCGTATCACAAGCGTAAGACGTTTCAGCACTCGGGACGTAACATATACAATTAACATATCCACATTGGTTACAAAAACATTGTCCACAAGCTAATCCTTCGTCGGATGGATTTCCACAATTAAAGCAAGTGAACGAAGGTGGTAGTGTCGGATAATAATCGGGAACGTTTGAATGATTGTTGAACGAACTTTGAATGTACGCGGGAGAATTACAAATCAAACATACGCCGTCACGAATATTATTTCCACATCTTCCGCATGTACACCATACACAAAAACCTTCAAAGAACGGTTCTCCACAATTAACACAAATCGGATCCATAAGAATTTAACACGAGAGGGTTTGAGAAGAAGAATTAAATATGAGAGGATAAGAAGATTATTTTTGGCATTCTGTAAACAAAAATTAAACATAAAATCAAAAATCAAATCGAAAAAGAAAATATTTTTTGGTTTTTAACAAAGAAAACTTAAAATCAAAATCTTTGTCTTTTTCTTTTTATATTTTTTTTCTTTTGTTTTTGTATCACTTTATTTTTGCGTTCAAGCTTATTTTGTTTACAACCGCCCTCCTTCAATGGAAGACCGAGGATGTTTATTATATTTTTGGAGTTTGTTGAATACTTGGTGACAAGTATTCCCTTTTTCTTTATTTATTCTTTTTATTTTTTTTATTTTTCAAAAACGATAACTTCCCGGGAGAAGGTTCTTCAAATCACAAAACAACAAACGTAAACGTCAAATTCGTTTCAAGCCCTCCCCGGCAGCGGCGCCATAATTTGATGTGAGTATAGTTAAGTACTTATTCTCGGATCGTTTTCCCAACGAAGGTTTGACGGCGATTTTGACGATTCGAAAGTGTGTGTGTGAAGTGAATGGTAAAATATTGTTTGGATTTGGAATTATGCTACAAATAACATGAATATATGATAAAAGTAAACTAATGATGCAATATGTACAAGTATGCAAAGCATGGAATTCAAATAACGCAAATAACGCAAAATGTAAAACGTAAAAACGTATTTAAAAAGGTGAATTTTATGAAAACGACTCCTAAAAATTCAAATAAAATTTCTAAAAATCCTAAATATTCAAAAATAATTTTGAGAAAAAGAATTATATTTTTATGACTTTTTATTTATTTAATATGATTTTAAGACTATTTAAAAGAAATAAAATGATTAAAAATGGTAAAGATTATCAAATAAATCCAAACTTTTTTCTAAAATTACTTTATACTAAAACTGACTTAAGAAAAATGAGAAATCTGAAAAGCTGAATTTGGGAAGCTCGTACAAGCTAAAACAGATTCAAGAGCTTTATAAAACTAAGAAAAGGAAAAGCGTTTAAAAGGAATTAAAAAGGTATATCCTTGAGAAAAGTCCCAAGGGCGTGAATGGTTAGGAGTTTGCTGTATGAGGTTTAGGCTGTTTGAGGTACAGGGTTCGAATCCCTGCACCTTATTTTTTTTTGTTAAACATTTAATTTTTGAAAATTTACTGTGAAAACTTAATAAGTAAATGAAAACCTAACTTTTTTACAAAAACACTTTTAATGAAAACTTGAAATGAGCCTGGAAAAACTAAAACGAGCCAACAGTTATTGATAAAAGCAAACAACTAAAAGGAGAAAATTAGCTTAACTGTTATGCAAGCTTCTCAACAACTCGCAAACTCAAACCAACAGCTAATGACTATAAGATCACTAGAAAAGACTAACTGAATGAGCAAAAAGGCTAAAACAGTCTACTAGCCAACTTTGAATCCACCAAAAAAAGTTCCTAAATAAGCGGTAAGAACACCAATAAGCACAGAAACTTGAGGCCAGAACTATAAGCTAATGAATCACCAAAAATCATGCCAATAGGAGCTTATTTAGAGCTAATAAAAGAGCTGTGAATAAAACTTGTTGGGACAGATCTGAAGAGCAGAGCAGGGCAGTTGGGACACTGAACGGGTCAAGGCAACAACAGTCCTAAGGGGGGGGGGTTATGTGGATCAAATTACACCAGCCTAATAAGTCTCAGAATCCAAAACAAACTCATACAAATGAAATTCATACTACTGAAAACTAATGCAACAAATTCCCCAAGCTAAATCTAACTAAAGCTTATTTAAAATCAAGATTGAAAAGGCCTATTTGGGACAGAGGCTGCTGAATCAGTTTGCTTTTATAGGTTGAAAGTGGGTAAAACTGAGATTATTTGACCTACGACCTTTGATACCAGATTATGAGCAAGTCAATTTGCCTATATTGAATTGATTTTAACAACTAAAATGGTCTAAAAACTAATTATCCTTCATGATCTAATCTAGGCTGTGATAAGAACCAAGATTCAATTCACAAATGCAAAATCTACCAAACCACTTGAAACAGATGCAAAACTGGGAAAGGGAAAGGAGGTAATCTTTTATTACTTGAATTTACCTGTGTAAAATGTTTGACCAGAGAAAGTGTTGGCCGGTTTGAAGGGTGGTGGATTGGCTTAGTTGTTTTGGTTTGTATAATGGGTTATGATATAACGAAATTGGACAGGTTTATGTTGTGTGATGAAGTTTAAGGCAAGTGTTTTAGCCTTAGAAACTATAAGGACACTTGCAATTCATTCAAAATCCAAGGACCACTAACTCATACAAATGAAATTCATACTACTGAAAACTAATGCAACAAATTCCCCAAGCTAAATCTAACTAAAGCTTATTTAAAATCAAGATTGAAAAGGCCTATTTGGGACAGAGGCTGCTGAATCAGTTTGCTTTTATAGGTTGAAAGTGGGTAAAACTGAGATTATTTGACCTACGACCTTTGATACCAGATTATGAGCAAGTCAATTTGCCTATATTGAATTGATTTTAACAACTAAAATGGTCTAAAAACTAATTATCCTTCATGATCTAATCTAGGCTGTGATAAGAACCAAGATTCAATTCACAAATGCAAAATCTACCAAACCACTTGAAACAGATGCAAAACTTTTCTAAACTATTTATCATATCAGATAACATCTAAACCCAATTCATCTTGTGATCTAAACATTGTTTGACCACAAAAGTCTGCCTAATCCAAACACTACCTTAACTTCTGAAATCATCTATCAAATGCAGATTCAAGCTAACACTTACAGAATCAATGATCAAAACAGGTGTACTAACATTATCAGAAGCTAAAACAACGACAAAATCCAACAATTAACAATAGGAACACAGAAATGCATGTCTACCATTAACAACCAAGCAGTAAATGAGTCATAAACATGTGATAAACTAAGATATACTACTAAACAACTACAAATGAACATATAAGCAGATCAAACAAACAAAAACAGAATCAACAAGCTACAGATTAGAACTAAACGAGCAGGATTATAGAACTACTAAATTGAAAAAGGGATTGAAACTTACAAATTCAGTCCCCTAACTGAAATAGGAGGAAGAACAATCAAACCTCAGCCTATCTTTCAGATAGGCTTAAATCCATTCCAAAACTACCATAAACCACCATGAAT
>LBNU01008937.1:34146-50000 GCA_014162995.1 Artemisia annua
CCGGGAGTGAGGATACCGTTTTTGACCCCGGCATCTCCGTTTTTGCCGGGTGTCCGTTCCATTTGCTCCCCCAAGATTAAGTAAATTCGGGGCGAGTCTAAGCTATACGACTCGTTAATAAACAAGCGCTTCGTGGGAGGCACCCCATGCTTATCCTTTCTATCTTCTTTCTAATGTGACGTGAGGAGGGCGACCTCTTCCATTTCTCGTGTTTTCGTGGTTGTTTGTGATTGTCCAGGATCGTCCCGAATTATGATTACTCTCGTGCTCGTGGTTTTGTCATTCTCTCCACTCGAGTATCATTCTTCGTTGCTTATGGAGATCCATATTATATATCCTAATCTTATCGACTAACGTTTATCTATTTGGCATAATTAATAAACGGCCTTAGATTTTCGTAGGATTACCCTTACCATTGAAACATTGAGGACAATGTTTACCTTTAGTCTGGGGTGGGGGGGTGAATCTTCGATTTGATTTTTGCCTTGCACTTTTATTTTAGTCGTTTACTCTAGCAACCCCGTTTTTCCTAAAAAATCAAAAAAATTGAAAAATTTTGAAAAATTTCAAAGAAAAAATGATGAAAATGAAGTGAAAAAGCACAAAAAACTTGAAAAAGTTGAAAAAGTTGTGCAAAAATATAATAAGTGTTTTGACACCTTGTTGACTTTCCAGCTGGCGAGAGTAGGAATAAAATTTTGACTTGATCCGGGCGTGTTGAGCCCTAGCTTGTTCCCTTAACCAATGATGATCATAAAAGCTTTTGCTAGTCTTGTACACAAGGAGCTACTCTTTTGTCGGCTACCGTACTTGACTTTTAACATGCATGGCTTGAAGAGCTTTCGCTAGTCTCTTACACTAGGAGCTAAACGCGAATTCTTTCTAAGAGTTTGCAAGTTCCCGTATTTGACTTTATATATGCGTGGCTTGATTATAGGCTAAGCATCCGCGGATCTCATTATTTGAGGTTTTCAAAATGCGGAGAACGAGAAATGATAGAGTTTATTTAGAAGTTAGATGCTAAGCGTGGAGTAGTTGGTTCTCTTTAGAGCTCATCGTAGGTACTTGTGGCTTTTTGCTCCCACAAAATTGTTTCACCCCATATTATGTGTATAAATAATTAAAGATGTTACGTTTGGGTGAAATTTAGTTTTTTATCGTCTTAAGAGAATCTTTGCTTTAAAGATTGGGTACACGTCAAGGATACACGCCATATTGAGTTGTATTGTATTGTACGTATGTGGTTTCGGAGCTACCCTTTAAAGCCCGGTATTCATTAGAGCTAAGGTGCTTTAAGACTTCGGATTGAGATCGGACCTTGGATCCTACTTCTAAAGGCGGTATGTCTTGGATTTAAACCGTGAAGGTTCGGGGTCGAGAAGTTACTAAGGCAAGAGAAAAGTTATAAAATAAAATAAAAATATATGAATAAGTATGGATTGATTAGTGCTATTGTTGTAAGACAAAAGTTGTTGGCACGTGATGTGCATGTGGACGGTTCTAAACCGGGCGCATGATGTGCACGTGAAGGTACTCCGCAACTAATGTCTATGATTATGTATGAGTTCGATTCATTGATGTATATGTATATGAGTTAGTTTGTATCCTAATTCCTTGATGTGGACCTCATTTTTAAGGCAACGATTCTTAAGAGAAGATCGAAAACTACTTAGCGTCTTAATTTAGTATCTTTATCGGACTAATAATTATGAAAACGAGATGTTTATGAAGAAATTCATTTCTCTCACAAAAATAAAATAAGTAGATACAAAAATAGGAAAATGGGAGCGAGAAGTTATTACACAAGTAACTACCATGAGTAGCGTTAGCATCTAACTTGTAAGTAAGCTGTGATCTCGTTTTTAAGCTTAGTTTGGGGGCTTGTGAAAAACCAAGGATGACGAACTTTATCCGTATGGTCACGTCTCTATGAGATGTGTTTCTACTTTTTGACCCTAAACATTATTGCATAATAATGAAAGTCAACATACCGTCACAAGAATAAAGTATGGAAAATATAAAAATACAAAAATAGTAGTGTCAAGTTGGTACGTTAAATAAAATGGGCAAACGGGGCGTTTTAGGGAATAAACGATTTTGAAATCTCTTTTGAACGTTCTTGCTACTTTCCAAAGTTAGTAAAAAGAGTTTCTAAATTGTTTATCTCAAAAGCGTGACGTGATTACATTGCGTGAGGACACGGCAATACTTAGTCTAGGGGATTTTGGTATGTGTGAAAACACATACCTTTTTCTTGACCAATTATCGGACTAAAATGACCAAAACACCGACCATAAATGCCAAATATGTTGTGTTTTTGTGTTTTACATGTGCAGGCACGGATATTATGAATATGGACGAAAAATAAAGAAAAACAACAAAACGAGCACGAGTATGGAAAGAGTGATGAAAAGCCGAGGCCGGGGAATCAATTTTGAATCACGGATCGACATTTGAGCTCAATTGGTCAGAGTTAACCTTCAAGAATCACAAAAAGACAAAATGAGCGCTTGGATAATATTTGTGAAATTGACAGCCTTGGCCCTTGGGAATTCAGAAATTACACTATTAGTCCTTGTCTTTATTTTAAACACTTAACCAAATCCACTATCCCTAACTAATAGACCCAAAAATAGATAAACCAACAAACAAACCCAGTTATCCCCTAGCCTAACCAGCCCACTTCTCACCAAATTCACAACCCGGCCCATTACTCTTTTATTAACACCCGTATACCCATTTCCCACCTTATACTCAATCACCCTTTGTCCCAAGTCAAAGAAACAATAAAAACCCAACCCGCCTTTTTACTGTTACCCTATCTTCCCCAAATTCACTCTTTTACCTGGAATCAATTGAGTACGAGGTTTGAAACCTTCTGGAAAGTCTGACCTGTCAGAGATGTCGACATTTATTCCCCATACGTGGCAAAACAGAGCTTCATCATTGGATAAGTGGACGTGGACAGAGGATAAGATCAATCCCAAGGCTAAAGACGAGAGAAATGACGACATGATGATAACACTGATGAATGAGTGGCTATGATTGGAGTTCTAGATCCTTCTCCTGAACCCCTCATCTCACCTCAGCTCGGGCTATTTATACCCCTCCTCTTCACAGCAGAAAAGTCATTAGGAGTAGGATATAAATTAGAGTAGCTTTAGATTTAGGGTAGCTTAATGATAGCTTTAGCTTGTATTGGGCTTTTGATTAATAATGTTTCTTCTTTACAATCTCAGTATTTTGTAATCTCAGTTTTTTTTTAAGTTTCAATAAAATTGTCAGTTTTACTTTTATAAATCTGTCACCAATTTCCTGTAAGGTTGTTATTGTTTTTGATCTCTCATTACTGTTTTATGAGCTTTAATAAGCTCACTTATAGCCTATTTAGAGCTTATTGTTTGTTAAAACTTGTTTTTCATCAAAAATCTCATAACAGCTTTAGTAAAGGGGTGTTTGGGTTAAAGTTAATTGTGAGGGATATTTCGGTTTTGACCACTTACTGATTCTCTACTAGCTGTAATATGCTCTTAGTGATAGTTTTTATATGTTTTTATGCCTTTTCATGTAGATTCTTAAGTTTTGAAATGATTTTTAGAGATAACTTAGTTCATAGCAGATTTCATAGGTAGCTTTAGCATAAATTCGATTAGGCTCCCTTATGTGTTGTTATTGCTTCAAACTAGTTCACTATAGGTTATTTTAGTTGTGCATCATCTGGTATTTGTACCCCATTAGTCAGAATATTAGATTTGTACCCATTTTCACCCAAATTCATCAGCATGACAGCAGCCTAGCATAGCACGTACTAATCCATTTTTCTAGCTTAATCCTTTGTTCAAGATCCATAAAATCTGCTTTTATGTAATCTGTAGTAGGTAAACTTAATCATTTTCTAGCTTATATACATTATCTCATTCATCTAATCACCTTAATTCAGCTTAAAAACCCCCTAGTAGACTGTTTTCACACTTCTTAAAATAGCTTGCATAGTTATTATCTGTCAGATTTCAAATGCAATTTTCCTAGCTTAAATTTTGTTCAAAATTCCTCATTTTGCTTTTACGTGTAGTTTACTAGCTTAAGTTTTACTGTTTGAGCTTAATTTGGTTTTAGCTTATGATATGAATAGCTTTTAGAACAGCTTAAGTACCCACCCTAGGCTGTTTTTAGAAGTTTTAAAAGTTGCAATTCTTGCTTATCTGACAGATTATCCATGTCTTTTTCATAGAGTAAAATAAGCCATTTATTCCACCTTATTGCTTTTTCTTGTTCCTTTCTTGTTCTAGTTCACCTGTTTCAGTTTATTTTTGTATTAGCTTTAGGATAGTATAGCTTTTGTTGAGCTTAAACTCAACCCTTAGCTATTTTCATATCAGCAGCCTTTAGGAAATTTTCGCTTATTTTATGCTCTTTGATGCTTTACTGTTGCATTATTTGAGTTCCCCTTAGCTTATTAGGTCTCCCCTAGTATTCCTTTTGCTTGTTTTTCCCCTTAAGTCAGCTTATTCTAGCTTGTTAGATAGCTTTTAGAGTTTTAAAATTCCTTTTATGAGCTTTTGAGTAAACTGCTTATAATCTGCCCTTGCAACTGCTTAATTATTGAGATTTAGAAATAGATGTAGTTATAAAAATTGCTTATTTTGATGGTATTAATAAGTTTGTTAAATAAAATCTAAAAAATAAAATGTTTTGCAAAAAGGGGTCAGTGGGACTCGAACCTCTGACCACCTGCACGCCACACCTCTGCACATACACCCATTACCAACATGCCCTTAGGTCTTTTCTTATTAAACCTTTCCATCTTTATTCTTTTATTAGTTTTTATTTTCCTTTAAACTTTAAGCTAATTTAACTGTTGCAGCTATTTACTAGCTTATCAAAAGAGCTTTTTCAAATTTTTTATTTTTCTTAGATTTCTAATAGTTTAAAGTTTTTATAATAAAAATTTCAGATTTATTAAAATAGACTTGCTATTATTAATACCTTAAATTAGTCTTAATAGTTTTTAATTCATAATTAATTATTAAAAAATCATAAAAAAAAATATTTTTCTTTTTCTAAAATTTTCTTTCTACATTTAGAACTTAGGAAAATTGTTTTCATCCCCGTAAGCCTTAGAATTTATTAGTTTGCCTTTTAATCTCGTTTCGTTACGTTTTTAATTCCCGTTTCTAGGTTTAAATTTACGTTTTAGGTATCCTTATGCCCCGTTATTTGTTCCCGTAGCTTTATTGCTTGTTTTTATTCGTCATTTAAATATCATTAGTGTAGAACTCCTAATTCCCAATTATTTTCCTATTCACTACACGCTTTCAAATTCACAAATCGACAACTACGGTTCCATTCACCTTCACACGGATCACGACCCGGGTATTTCTTATTTGTTGAGAAATTACTTGGATATATACTTTACTATAAACGAATAAATCAAATAGGGTCCTGCGATTTTGTTCGTGCTATCCGATAGTGTGTTGTCTCAGAAGAGGTGATGATACGTATAATAGATTTGGGCCTCACTAGGTTGTTTAAGGGTTTCTCTCCGATCGTGTGAGGGCATTTAGGTTGTTTGTCATTAGTAAGTCCTCTATTTGATGATTTGGTGAGGTACAATGATTTCTGTAGTAAGCTCAATAGGGTGGCGGTTTTAGTCTTAACTTCCCAATGTCATCTTGGTGCATGAGTGAGTTTATATAAATATGAATTTTGAGGCTGAGTTATCTAGAACTCCTAGGGGGGCAAAATGTCATGTGGGTGATAGTATATTGGTGACCTAGTTCAACGCATTCACTACCAATATGGGGACCTTATCGTTAGGAACGAATGGGGTAACTCGCACAGTGATGAAATAGTGTCAATACTCGGTAGATTGTTGTTTATAGTTTCAAGCAGAGGTGTGGGATTTACTTCTAAGGTTTGGTTTGTTTACAAAGGATGATATTGGTTATTCTGTTTATGAGATAGTAGCATAAAATACTTTTCAAATGAGTAAATAGTTCACCAGGTGATTGCAGAATAGTTTATAAAGCGGTCTATAAAACTATATATAGAGGAATAGGAAAACCATTTATAGTAGTAAAATTGTAGTTTAGTTTTGTGATTTAGTAGCAAGGCAGATCATAGGGGAGTAAAATAGTTCGTAAGGTGTAGTAAAACTTGTAGGGTAAATGTAGTTTTGTTTACAAAATGCTAGCAGAACTGGTTTTAGTTTTTTAGAATGGTAGTAAAGTAATAAATCGATTTATTACATCATGATAAAATAGTTGTTAAAATGATTCGTAAAACAGTTTATAGGGAAGTAGGAAAACAATTAATTGTTTATATAATATTAGCAGGGTCAAAATCTTGATTTTATGAAATAGCAGTAAAACATTCTGTAGGATGACCGCAAAATGGTCTGTAGAATAACCGAAAACAGTTTGTATGCTAATAGTGACATAGTTTATTATCTTATAAGAGGGTATCAAGGTAGACAACTGGTATTATCGAGGGATACATGAAGGATTAGGTTTCTATTCCAAATATAGTAGTCTAGTTTGCTCCTTAAGGTCTTAAGATTTCTGTTGGGCATACCATCTTTGCTGAATGGGGAGTTTGGCAAGTTCAAAGTACGACTCTGAAGGAGGGTGTTGATCGCTACTATCAATCCGTTGGCTGTCTAAATAGTATGCTTAGTACTTAACGCAGAAGGTACAACATCGATTGAGTATAGGGTTTGAGGTGGAGGTGACTGTAACGTGACCAGATTTGTGCTAAAAGAGTATTCCATCTAAGAGAAAAGTATTGTTATGCGAGTGTGTTGTGTGTTATGTTCAGATGTGAATGTTCATGTTAAGCAACGATTATATACACACACATAAATTTTTGAAACTCTCAGAAATCAAGTAGAAAATCAATCTGGACATAATTCCATTATAACTACTCTCAGTATCGCAAAATTCACCTCTGAGTCGGACATAGGTGATCAGGTTATGTCCCACTGTCCCTAGTTAAATATAGGTGATCAGTCTATATTCAACCGAGGTTTAATGAATTCTGAAATACTCAACTCAGTTATACTAGTAATATGTCCTTTAAAAAAATGTTTTATAATAAGTAAGGCAGCAGGCTTGGCAGGCAGGCATGTGGCGGTCATATGGTCAAGTTTTTGTAAAAGTAGTTATAGTATAGGTTTTAGAAATACCCAGTTCTCTATAACCAAGGCTCTGATACCAATCTGTAACACCCCCAAAATCTGGTTTAGCGGAAGCATACATGTTTTGGTGCTACTAAATTGGTATCATAACACAAAGTATAAAGAACGGTTTTTATCTCAACCATTTAGAATAACTTTCATTATCAAAATATTCCATTTACATCGTTCAAAAATAGTGCGAAAATAGGCCCATAGAAAAAATAAAGCGGTCCCATATATATCAGAGTCATCTATGACCATGCCATGCCATGCCAAAAGCCTTCAACAGTTAGCTATCGCCTTAACTTGAAAATACATGCTAAAAAAGGTCAATACGAAGTTGGTTAGTTCATAGGTTTGTATAAATAGCAATTCAGTGTAAAAGAAAAGTGAGTTCGTGTAACAAACCGGAATTTTCCAAACAAATTTTAAATAATAAATGTTAATTACTTAACTATTAAACTAAGCACTCATGAGCTTACATAACTATTTCGGAAAGCAAACCCGCACTCTGTAGCTTGCAGTAAACCACTACATTGCTTAGTTTCATCAGGAAATGTGAATTTTTCATTTTCTGACAACTACTAGTTAATTTACATATCAAACCGAGAAATATCTCGCATTTACTGAAACATGACACCGTACGCGTACCGACATCGCACTAGTAATGGCATAAATCAAATAATCATTTCTCGGAGTCAATAATTTTGTTTTTATATTAATTTTATAAAAACATTTCCAGGATTTATATTTTTTTTCTTTCGCGTTTATACCAAACCGGGGTACTGCAATTACACCTTAGCTCAACGGGACACGGAGTACACGAAATACATTAAATAACATTAATAATAATAACACTCCCAATTGGTTATCACCTCTCTTGGATAACACCGATCTCACACACTGCTAAAACATTTTGTCGTTTTCCTCTTGGCTTCTCCTCCAACACATCTCAGACCTATCTCACTGGGTCTATGACTGTATCACTTTCACCTCCTTCCTAAGGTCTACCAATCGATACAAGGCTTATAGGGATAGAGGAAAGATGGCGACCTTTGCTCAAAATGAATGTATACCCTTTCCCAGGTCCAAAAGGAATGTCAAAGACTTCCTTAATGTTTCCTTTTTATTATCATTCGATTCCCAGGGAATACACACCCTCAAATCTCAACCTCAAGAGTTTTCACAAGATTCAAGTATTCAAGGGTATTGATCTTCAAATCGGTGGTGGGTTCCTGTTGGTTACGGGTCAAGTCGATTTGTATTCAAGGTTTTCTTGTTGTTGGTCTCCTGTTGAATCGACTCACTCACATTCCATGGTAAAGGTTTTTCTTGATGTCCTCCTACTTTGAAATTTGAGTTATTAAATTGTTGTTAAGATTGTTGTTTTGATTTGTTTTATTATATCGATCAACCCATTTTTTATGTGAGGTTAAATTTATTGTTGTTGATATTGTGTGGCAATTAATAACTTACAAACTAAAACTAGATTTAGTATTGGATCATGGATTTGAAGTGTTTAATTCTTGGTTGGCTTATTTTATGGCTTATCATTTGGCTTATTTTGGTTAAAGTGTTATGTTTGGATTTTTATGTGGGTCGAAACCACAGTGGTTGGTTTTTGATTTGGTAATTTCACCTTTGGCCAAAAGTTTATAATCACAAATATGAGAAAATGAAATCGTTGTGTCCTAGCTTTGCTGTGTGTCGAGTCTAACAACACAAACAGTGGGTACATTTTATTTCACAATCTTTTTTTTTGCCACTAGTTGCAAACTCAAAAGAAAACTAAGTAGAAAAAGAATGTGTTTTGGTAAAACTGTGTTGGGTCAAATTGGCTTGGTTTTTGTTCCATGTGGCCACCTAGTCTTAAATGCCAAACATTAATAAAACTACTACTAACTCCTCATTTGTTAGACGAAAATCTGAATTGTGTTTTGTTAGTCGTGTGGCTGTTAGGGCCGAGCCCGAATCACAGCCCAACCGCAAGCCCTTTTGGCTCTACATAAAATCAAGTTTAGCTTGTGTTGTAACGTGTGTCAAGCCACTCCTTGGTCTCGAGCTGACAGTGGGTGTGTCATCGTTATTGTTTGCTTGACCAAGCCAACATAGAAACGTTTTAATTTGCTCTCACTATGGGTCAAAATGGGTTAACATTTGAACTGATTGAATCTAGGTTGAAGGCTGCTGGACCACAGCCACTCCGCGAGTCCAGACAACCCAACTTAATAGTTAGTTTGGTTTGTGTTTCGTTCCAGCGCAACCCTCCTAAAAAGGGTGTGTTTGCTACTGAATTTTCTGCACAAAAACCACAAGTTTGCTACTGAATTTTCTACACATAATGAGCGTGTTTGCTGCAGAATTTTCTGCACAAAAGGGTGGGTTTGGATATGCATATGTTCAACCCCTAAAGGGTGCATTTGTTTGCTTATTTTTATGCAAAAAAAGGGTCGGTTTACCTGCTTATTTTCTGCACAAAAAGGGTCCGTTTGTCTGCTTATTCTCCTGTACAAAAAGGGGTGCGTTTGGCATTACAACTATATATGGGCTGGTGTGCATTGGCAATAACTGATGGGTGTGTTTGGGTACAAATCACACTAAACAAACATTTTCAAACAAGTTAATTTCATTAACTTAAAAATGACAACGTGTGAAATAAAGATGCAAACTCGTGTGATGTCTATACGAATCGAGTCAAGTTACTTGTTTTCACCGGCCTACCTCGCGCCTCGTTCACGACTCACTCGTCTACTCATTCTCAAAATTATTTCACGACATACCCTAAGTTACTAAACATATTTTATAAACAGATAATAAACGATAATAAAATCTTAATCTTTGGATCATTAGTTAATAAGGAATTTATTTTAATAATACAACAAAGGGCTATTAATTATTGAGACATTTAGTCACCGCGTACAAACTAAGGCAATTCATGGGTCATGCCCGATTTTCNAAAAGGGTGTGTTTGCTACTGAATTTTCTGCACAAAAACCACAAGTTTGCTACTGAATTTTCTACACATAATGAGCGTGTTTGCTGCAGAATTTTCTGCACAAAAGGGTGGGTTTGGATATGCATATGTTCAACCCCTAAAGGGTGCATTTGTTTGCTTATTTTTCTGCACAAAAACCACAAGTTTGCTACTGAATTTTCTACACCTAATGAGCGTGTTTGCTGCAGAATTTTCTGCACAAAAGGGTGGGTTTGGATATGCATATGTTCAACCCCTAAAGGGTGCATTTGTTTGCTTATTTTTCTGCACAAAAAGGGTCGGTTTGCCTGCTTATTTTCTGCACAAAAAGGGTCCGTTTGTCTGCTTATTTTCCTGTACAAAAAGGGGTGCGTTTGGCATTACAACTTTATATGGGCTGGTGTGCATTTGCAATAACTGATGGGTGTGTTTGGGAACAAATCACACTAAACAAACATTTTCAAACAAGTAAATTTCATTAACTTAAAAATGACAACGCGTGAAATAAAGATGCAAACTCGTGTGATGTCTATACGAATCGAGTCAAGTTACTTGTTTTCACCGGCCTACCTCGCGCCTCATTCACGACTCACTCGTCTACTCATTCTCAACATTATTTCACGACATACCCTAAGTTACTAAACATATTTTATAAACAGATAATAAACGATAATAAAGTCTTAATCTTTGGATCATTAGTTAATAAGGAATTTATTTTAATAATACAACAAAGGGCTATTAATTATTGAGACATTTAGTCACCACGTACAAACTAAGGCAATTCATGGGTCATGCCCGATTATCTACAATCCTACACTTGTAACTTATAAGAGTATTTTTAATACAAACTCTTTTGGTAAAACTATCATTTGAAAAATAATTTCTACATACTTTTATTATATATAGTTATATTTTCATACATACTTTCAACGACATTCTTATAATCCGAATTCGTCTATCATTTACTTGTGATATACTCTCCGTACATTGTCTTTTGGTTACTGACGAACCAAAGACTTATTCGTTTTTGATACTTTTTATTATTGTTCACGAATACTTAAGCACTTCCGAGAGCCAATGCTAGCCAATATTTACAAACTATTTCAACTTAAATGCTGCCACACAAGCAACAATAACCTAAACACTTTAAACTTTTAAACTTATTTAAACTTTACCAAGTCATAAACTGAAACTGTAAACTAAACTTGCCATACTAATCTAGGTCGCGTGTCGGTGCCGCACACTATCACTACTTGACTTTTCACTATCTGACTGCTATTTACTGAGGTGAGTTCATGGCCCCTACTTTTACTTGTTTTATAACTGTTTTGGTGGAGAATACACGCTCGTTTTTAACTAAACTCAATGCTTGTTATTTGGATACACGAATTGTATACTCAAACTTTGCTACATGGCTGAAATACTTGATTTGGTTATTTGAAAACGTTATGTGTTTACCTCTTACATAATTATTTTCTCATGTACACAAGTGCATAATTTTAAATTGTTTTCAGATTGCGTAAGTTAGGAACCGTAGCTATGTAAAATCTTGGGTGCGTAACCACCTACTTTATTTGGGTACGTTAATACCTACTTTGGGTGCTCAGATAGACACCTATTTTACTTGGGTACGTAGATGCCTACTTTGCTTGGGTGCTTAACCACCTACTTTATTTGGGTATGTTGATACCTACTTTGGGTGCCCGGATAGACACCTACTTTATTTGGGTATGTTGATACCTACTTTGGGTGCTCGGATAGACACCTACTTGATTGCTCAGTTAGGGCAGTTAACCAGAAAACTTATGGTTTCGGTGACACGAACTTAGGGCAATGATAACACTTTTTCTTTTACATGGTTTTGTTATAATGTTCACTCTTGAAAACCTTGTGGTCCACATGACTATTCATTTAAAGGTAAACTCTGTTTTTCACGACATTGTGGATGATACAATGATCGCAAACCCCTTTTTGAACTCGTAATACTTTTATATAAACCTATGAACTCACCAACCTCGTATTGACATTTTAGCATGTATTTTCAGGTTTAAAGCAATAGCTTAATGTTGGAGGCTTTGGCAGGGCATGGCATGGTCATAGATGACTGATGTACTTGGGACCGCTTTATTTCTTTTATGGGCTTATATTTCCACACTGCTTTTGGAACGTTGTAAACAAAATACTTTTGGATATAAAAATTTCTTTTAAACGGTTGAGGTAAAAACCGTTCTTTGTACTTTGTGTTGTGATACTAGTTTAGTAGCACCCAAACATGTATGTTTCCGCAAAACCAGATTTTGGGGGTGTTACAGATTGGTATCAGAGCCTTGGTTATAGAGAACTGGGTATTTTTAAAACCTAGACTATAACTACTTTTACGTAAACTTGACCCTATGACCGCCACATGCGTGCCTGCCAAGCCTGCTGTCTAACTTATGATAAAACATTTTCTTTTAAAGTATGGAATATATTACTAGTGTAACTGAGCTGAGTATTTCAAAATTCATTGAACCTCGGTGGAATATAGACTGATCACCTATATTCGACCAGGGACAGTGGGACATAGCCTGATCACCTATGTCCGACTCAGAGGTGAATTTTGCGATACTGAGAGTAGTTATAATGGGAATTATGTCCAGATTGATTTTCTACTTGATTTCGAGAGTTTCAATTTTTTTTGTGTATACATAACCATTGAATAAGATGAACAATCACATTTACACACAACATACTGACATCACAATACCTTTTCTCTTAGCTGGAATACTTTTTTTTATCACAATGTGGTTATGTTACAGTCACCTCCACCTCAAACCCTACACTCAACCGATGTTATACCTTCCGAGTAAGTACTAAGTACACTACTGAGACAGCCAACTGATTGCTAGTAGCAATCAACACCCTCCTTCAGGGTCGTACTTTGAACTTGCCGAACTCCCCATCCAGCAGAGATGTTATGACCCAACAAAAGCCTTAAGACCTTACGGAGTAACCCAAACTATCCTTGGAACATACCCTAAACCCTCCACCCATCCCTCGGGAATACGAGTTGTCTACCTTGCTACCCTCTTATAAGATAATAAATTGTGTCACTATTAGCATACAAACTGTTTTCGATTATTCTACAGACCATTTTGTGGTCATTGATAACATCAAATTTACCCCCAATCTAAGTGTTAATTTCCCCTTTAAAATGCTCGTCTTTTCTACTTATATGAAGAATATATACTCTTATTTCTTCCTATATTGGTTTCAGGGTAAAGATGAGTAAAAGAACGAACTTAAGCGGAAATGGAAGGACTTTGGAGCAAATACGTGGAAATTATGGATTCTGCACTAACTATGGCGTAGAGGTTCATCTACCTACGCCGTAGCAAAGCTTCACGAAAACTACGCCGTAGAAGCTCTCCTACCTACGGCGTAATAGAGAATTTATTAAGACTACAGCGTAACCCCACAACTGGCTATGGCGTAGAAGTCCACTAAAGAACACTACGAAGTAGGCAACTATCCAAGCTACGACGTAGGAGCTCATTTGAGGCAATAAAGAACTAACGAGGCCAAGGAAGAAGCTACGGCATATCCACCTTATCTGCTAAGCCGTAGGAGGTTTATCACCAAGATTTTACGCCCGTAACGCTTGATCAAGTTACGGCGTAACACAATTTGCAAAGGTTACGGCGTAACAACCCTAATACGCTACGGCGTAACATAGTCGGGGCCTATAAATACCAACCCTAATTCCGAGTTTTTCATATCACTTCCAATCTTTTCACCACAGCAACTTTGGGAAAAACTCAGGAAAGAGGAAGAACGAAGTTCTTAGCCACATCCAAGTCATTTCCAAGGGAGGAATCACACACCGATCATAAGTGTTTTCATTCCTTTACTTTGTATTCGATTCATGCTTACATTTGTAATAACTCAATCTTGTTTTACTGCAATTATGAACATAAGTGGTTAAACACCTTTTGGTGTTAGCCTAGTTATGAAATTGTTATGTTATTGACTTAGTTTTCCACGCATCTATTATCTATTGTTTGTTTACTTTCATGGCGAAGCTTGGGACACTCTAGTTCCCGTAGTGTTTAGCGTTGGTTGTTCCTTAGAGGCTTATGGAATTAACCCTAGGAAGCAAGCCGCTAAGGATGTGACTTGGTAAGGGTTAAGTGCCAACCGTAATCGTCTTCCCTTACCATGCATGTGCGAATTAACCCTAGGACCACCTACCAATGCTTTACACTTAACGGAGTTAGAGGGGTGTAAGATCTGACCATGCCGCATTCATTAGTCTTGTCCATGTTAGTAGAGGCACTTAATGACTCTTATGTCTTCGTACCGATGAACCCACGGTTTTACAATAACTTTAGATAGGACAAGGTATAAGATAGAACTAGGCGAGTTTGACCATCTGACCCGAAATGAATATTGAATCCCCGAACGATATGATAGGATACACCTATAGGAAAACTAGTCATGATCATAACAAGAGTAGTAATAAGGTTAACATTACTCCTCTCTACTGATTTCCATCAATTTACTTATTGTCTTGTCATTTACTTTTATTAGCTTAATTAATCTTTCAACTCAAAACCCCCTTTTACACGTGACACAACTTAGATAATTTTTGCACCTTAGCTCTTGGGACGACCTCGGCTTTACCATTTAACTATACCACACACGACCGGATACACTGTCCGTTAGTGCGTAAAAGGTAGACCTTAGGTAAACGAGACTTTATAAATATTAAAACCTGATCAGTAAAACCAGCATCAAGTTTTTGGCGCCGCTGCCGGGGAGCTCTTAGGATTTTATTTAAGTTTTGTATATATTTGATGCGTGGTTTTGCAACCTTGCAAAAGGTTTTACTTCTCAATGGATCTTAGAAGCTTGCAATCCTCATCAGGCAGTGTACCTAACCGATGTAGTATAGTGAGTGGCAAGAACCGGGGGATTGATCGTTCTCTAGGGGAATAGTGTAGTATAGTGAGGTGTAAATTGGGTATTTGAAATGTTCAAAATTTCCGGGTTTTACATTATGGGAGGATTAATTGGTTTATGAAATCCTTTATTATTAAACTTTTGCTTATGCTGTTCTGTGGAAATTAGGGATGTATTGTATATGCAGGTTGCAGAAATGAGAAACTGGGCAAAATTATGCAAGCTCACTGCCGGTGGTCCATTATCGACCCGACGGTGTTTCAGTGATAAGGGACCGTCAATGATTTAACGGACCGTCCGTGTGGGATCACGGATTTTGCACTGTTTTCTTCTTTCCTGCAATCCTAAACCTATTGAATGATTATCATCACCTTACCTTGTTTAGATAAACATTTTTTAGTGCTTGAAATCTCCTAATGCATGCTTTGCCCAAATCATAACCAAGCTTGATTATTTAAACCTTCCTTATCACCCTCAATCTCATCACAATAACCTTTCACTTCATCTTCATCACCTACAATGGCCTCATCCTCCACTTCCTTGCCAACAACAAACAAAGAGCTCATAACATAACCACCAAACAAAAGGCCTAAACTCAAAATTATTCGACCTCAAACGAATTTCATTGACCTAACACTCTATGACACCACTCCATCTCCTAAGTCACCACCAACGTCACCTCAAGCACCAAGTGCACCACTCAAAACACCATCCACCAATGGAACATCCTACTCATCATCAATGCCATCTTCTAGCAAAAAGCCA